>CM046801.1:2048360-2053360 GCA_025617405.1 Perca schrenkii | reverse complement strand
AGCTGTGCGCTTTGAGAGGTGGTTAAGACTAGAAAAGCACAATATAAATGTAGTTAATTAACCATCTGTAAAACTGAGTTTCTCCACAATTAATCCTGCAAAAGCACCACTTTAAATCTTGTGTTTACCATAAATGTGCTCAGAAGTTTCTTGGAAATAAGTAATTAAGCATGAATAAGCATAAAAAATGACTAATCGACCAAAGAAATCTTAGTCGACTAAGACCAAAACGAGCGATTAGTCGACTAATCGACTAAGAGGTGGCAGCCCTAAAGTTCACGATACCATATTTCTCTTCTTTTAACTAATAGAGCGGCAGACAAATGAGTGAAAAATATTCCTTTTATTTATTTAAAGTGTGCAAAACAACGGATGTGTCCTCTTAACAGAAGACACTGAAATTGTATTGCATCTTAAAAATCTAAAAATGTAATAAAAAAAATAAATAATTAGATTTCTAAAACAAATACCACCTGCTCCATGGGCACTTCACGACTCAAGTCACTTGTTTAACTTTAGTTATTTAATGTTTAGGGCGTGTCCAAATCCACTTTTGCTAGTTTGACGGCAGTAAAAAGTGTCTATGTGCCGGGCGCATGGTCCTAAAGGGTTGTCCTTAGTGTCTTCATTAATCAGAGGTGTGTTTTGGGCGTAACATGCAATCAACCAATCAGAGATCATCTCCCATTCATCAACCAATCAGAGATCATCTCCCATTCCCTTTATAAGCCAGGCGTGTTTGGACCTTTGGAGCATTGCTGTTATGATGGAGGATTTACACCTTAATATTTTTATTTGTAATCTTCTGCATGTGTGTGCCGCTGCTGTGTGTCCCTGTGTGTGTAACAAGCATAGTGTGTGCACGCTGTGCACGAGCCTAAGAGCATTTTACTAATGCTCTGTTAAAATATCAATGAAATGCTGTGTTATTGACTTTAGACCAGGTTTTTGTTGGTCAATGGCGCGATCACTTCCCGCTGCCTCAAGATAGCAATACGCCCAGAATGCACCTGAACACACCTCCCTGTAAGACCAGCACGCCCAGAATGCACCTGAACACACCTCCCTGTAAGACCAGCACGCCCAGAATGCACCTGAACACACCTCCCTGTAAGACCAGCACGCCCAGAATGCACCTGAACACACCTCCCTGTAAGACCAGCACGCCCAGAATGCACCTGAACACACCTCCCTGTAAGACCAGCACGCCCAGAATGCACCTGAACACACCTCCCTGTAAGACCAGCACGCCCAGAATGCACCTGAACACACCTCCCTGTAAGACCAGCACGCCCAGAATGCACCTGAACACACCTCCCTGTAAGACCAGCAGCCCAGAATGCACCTGAACACACCTCCCTGTAAGACCAGCACGCCCAGAATGCACCTGAACACACCTCCCTGTAAGACCAGCACGCCCAGAATGCACCTGAACACACCTCCCTGTAAGACCAGCAGCCCAGAATGCTCTGGGCTCTCTGGGTGTCAGTTACCTGTTGGCAGCGAGGCCTTGGCCTGGCTGTACAACATGACGTAGATACCGGAGAAAGGAACGTCTCGGAGCAGAGTGGCCATCAGGCCGGAGAACAGCGCTGCAGGACCTTCGGTCCGACACACGCTGCGCAGAGCTCCGGTCACGCTCCCGTAACTGTACCTACCACACTGAGACACAAGAACACAGACTCAGGAAACACCACACTTCAACAAACATCAGTGTGATCACAACTACCTAAAATGATAGAAACCATCTTTTGGAGAAAATTATTTGACGTGTGCTTTGATTTTGTTTTTAGTTTGGCTCATGTCCGATCTGCTGAGGTGGAGATCTCAAAGTTTTAGCTACACTTAAACTTCAAATCAATCATTTTTATGGTCTCAAACTTTATGTCACAGCAAACTAATCGAGCAGTCAGAGGCCGTTAGCGGCTCAGTGGAGAACAGGAATCCTTCCCCTTGTAGATTTAAAACATCCAAGAAGATAAAAAAAGGTTGTGAGAACTGTAACTAAGGAGAAGTTGAGAATGAATCCCATTTGCTTTTGTATTGAGGGGGAATGACCCGCAGCAAAAGGCCGCAGGTCGGAGTTGAACTCGGGACCGCCTCGTCAAGGAGTGAACCTCTATGTATGGGCGCTAAGGCTGGGATACCAGTTTAAAATTTTAAACAGCTTATTATGTAATGGGCCTGTTTCACTTGATGTAAATGTTCGTTTTTGTGATTAAAATAAATTTGAAATATTAACCTAACAGAAACACGTGCACATCAGGCAGACTGCATGCCGCAGTGCATTGAGCGCTCAGAGCGCAACGATGGAAGATGTTAAAAAGAAGTTGGCCTCAGGAGATTTTAAAACCACGGAAAATGAAGGAAAGTCTACTGTGTGGAATTATTTCCACATAGTTGTCTAGGCATATGTTAATTTTATTTCAATTATATGATTGGGCCTCTTGTGTGCGCCTGTGTTAACGTGTGCTTGCCCGTGTGCACGCTCACTGTGCTGATGACCTCATCTGTTGACATTTCTGAGTGCCTTCCTTACAGTTGCTTAATAAAAGCTTTCCACACAAACACACGTAACCTACATGTGTCATTAGTATGAGAAAAAATGAGATGTTAACGGTGTCGGACGCGGGCCGAGCTCGGACGCGGGCCGAGCTCGGACAGAAAAATTCGGCCCGATCCCACCCCTAATGGGCGCACACTCTACCAACTGAGCTATCTGGGCGCCCCACACTGTAGCTTTAACATATGTAATTTTTGTTGCTATTCTGGTATCTGGACCCTTGCTGTGAATAATGGTGTCTTGTAAGCCAATGTGGGCTGGGCATATTTTGTTTTATGCATGATACAATAATAACATACAAAAGGACCACGCCGACTTATTGGGAATGTAGCTTATTCACTGTAACCCCCAGAGTAAGACAAGTCGATACATACCCTTCTCATCTCCGTGCGTGCTGTAACGCTGCCTGACGGCAGAGATCCTGCAGGTGACTGGTTCCAGTAACCCTACTGCTCCGAATAAGTGACAAAATAACGCCAACATGTTCCTATTTCCATGTTGTGATTTGTAGAGTCACAGCGTGTACAAAAAACAACGTAACATGAGACACAGCCATGTTCTAACAGTAAACAAACCGGGAACTATATTCTCAGACAGGCTTGCTGCGAGCATATCACTCCGCCCAAGTACTATATTCTTCCACCTGAGAATGTAGTTCCCGGTTTGTTTACTGTTAGAAGACGGCTGTGTCTCATGATACGTTGTTTTTTGTACACGCTGTGACTCTACAAATCACAACATGTAAATAGGAACATGTTGGTGTTATTTTGTCACTTATTCGGAGCAGTAGGATTACTGGAACCATTCACCTGCATGTTCTGTGCTGGTCTGATGCCGCTGGAGCCGTCAGACAGCATTACAGCACGCACGGAGATGAGAAGGGTATGTATCGACTTATCTAACTCTGGGGGTTACGGTGAATAAGCTAAATTCCCAATAAGTCAGCGTGTTCCTTTAATTATTCATTCATATACTGCCTGTGCTCACTTCAAAGCGTGTCTTGATGACGGTGACCGGCAGCATGAAGACGCCCGCCACGGTCCGGGCCGAGCCTCCCAGCAGCACGGCCTCGGCGGCCCCGGGGCTGCGGTCCTGCAGGAAGTGCTGCTTCAGGGAGTAGTAGGTGCTGAAGTAGATCCCGACGCCGGGGATGGTCCGAGATAAGGACTGGAGGAGCAGAAAGGGGGCAGAGAGTCAGAAACAGAAGGGAGAATCTCACGCTGGGGAATGGACCTTTATTACAGCAGACATATTGACTTGTCATAGTAGGAAAAGCACAGCTGAGACTGATAACCTTAACGATGGCTCAGTTCCATCAAGTGTCCCAGTAAGATATTTCAGTGAGTCAGCATGCACAATACCAGGACCTCTCCTAAGTGGAATGCAGCCATCAGTAATGGTTTAATACCAGGACCTCTCCTAAGTGGAATGCAGCCATCAGTAATGGTTTAATACCAGGGTCTCTCCTAAGTGGAATGCAGCCATCAGTAATGGTTTAATACCAGGACCTCTCCTAAGTGGAATGCAGCCATCACCTGTGCTTTTCCTACTATGACATGTCAACATGTCTGCCGTGAAAAAGGTCTACTGTGCATGCTGACTCACTGAAATATCTTACTGGGACACTTGATTGAACTGAGCCATCGTTAAGGTTATCAATCTCAGCTGTGCTTTTCCTACTATGACAAAGGTCCATTTGTGAACATGTTTTCATAAACACAGAAGACTTTGAATGAGACAGGAGGCGGCAGAGGTGGAGAAGAGACAGAATAAAGAGGTTCTAACCGGTGAAACTCCTTTCCACAGTCCCAGCAGCCTCTCTGTTCGCACCACGCTCAGGAGCACAGTCACCATCCCCACTCGGCCCGAACTGAAAGAGGAACGTTCAGGTGAGCTGACACGAGCTGCATGTGTGACACGAGGTTTAGCTCAGGTTCAACTTTCTGTTGTTCATCCCGTCAATATAGCAAGAAAACATGTGATGCATGCTGGAGATATAATGATAACTGTGCACGTGCTGGGCTAAAATAATTGATTCTCCAATTAAAATAAATCAATAAATAAATTGGAAATGTAATCAAATCGGGAGCTTGTGAATCGAAATCAAAATGGCAAATCATTGGCGATACCCAGCCCGACTGTTAATTGTGCGAGTGCGTGTGCGTGTGTGTGTGTGTGTTCGTGTGTGTGTGTGTGCGTGCAGACTCACCCAGGCTGCATGCCGCTCTGCAAAGTCTGCAGACGGGTCTTGACCAGGTCGAGAGGCTGGAAGAGCAGCGTGGAGCATGTCCCGCTGACGGAGCCGCACATGAAGGCTTTGATTGCTGGGTGGGCCTGAGGGGAGGTGGGGGGGGGGACACAAGGAGAGAGGAAGTATGGAGTTACGGCGCTTGCACACTAGAAAAAGGGGATCCGGCGATTCACCGTAGGGTTGTGC
>CM046801.1:1900860-2040860 GCA_025617405.1 Perca schrenkii | reverse complement strand
GTTTTCGGAGCATCAGAAAGAAGCGCAGGCATCTAAGTGGCACCTAAATCTGCGTTGCTATTTGGTCCGGTAGATAACGGTCGTTAAGGCACCGGTGTCGTATTTGCACCGGGTCTCGGACCCATTTCGAAACGGCGATTTTCGTCGAAAAGCGACTAGTTTGCAGGTATGTTCTACTCTTTGGCCGGTGTTCTGTCGATGTAGCATACTTTGTCAGAATAGCATACCGGAAGTTTAGTTTTATAGCGGGGTCTGTCAATTTGGCCAACTTTGTCAAAACAGCATACCAGTGTTTGTGAAGGGTATGCTGTTTTGATAGCCCACTGTTTAATAAAAATACAGTTTCTACATGGGTATGCTGTTTTGATAGCCCACTGTTTAATAAAAATACAGTTTCTACATGGGTATGCTGTTTTGATAGCCCACTGTTTAATAAAAATACAGTTTCTACATGGGGTATGCTGTTTTGATAGCCCACTGTTTAATAAAAATACAGTTTATAAAGGGGTATGCTGTTTTGATAGCCCATTGTTTAATAAAAATACAGTTTATAAAGGGGTATGCTGTTTTGATGAACCTCGAGTTAACACCAGATTTAACGTTTTAACACATTACGACTCCACTTGCTAAAAATAATATATTGAAAACGTCTGTCAACATTTCTTGCGATTGTACAAGGCATGCAATTAGGTAATGTGTATATAATATGCGATATAATACACCAACACTTACCGCTCGTAATCTTAGGTATGCTGAAACAAATTTCACTGCTGCGCATTAACCGAAGGTATCCCATTCTGATGGGTATGGTGTTCCGTTAGAACACCGGCTCGCAAGCAAGTGTGTGCAGCGTGCCTGTTGTTGTGTTTCCGGTTTAGCTAGATCCGGTGTGGTGTTGTAGTTTTTCTAACGTTACTAGTTGTTGCAACAGCATGTGAAAAAACTACAAAGTTTGCTGGGCCAAAAAGAACGTTAATCTCGCGATAAAAAATAATAATTGACGCCGTTAAAATGGGTTTGCGTTAACGCCGTTAACGCGTTTAACTGACAGCACTAATATATAACTAGGAGTCAAATAATGTAGTGGATTAAAAAGTAGTTACTCATGTTCCCCTGAATTCCAGTGAAGTAGAAAGTAGCAGAAAACAGAAATACTCAAGTACCTCAAATATGTACTTAGTACAGTGCTTTGAGTTACTTTCTCCATACAGACTATATTTTATCACACATTTACATCAGTAACAGAAAAAAAGACTTCCTATTAACCCCCTGTATTATTTTGAGGTCATCATTGTTGGTTAAGTGTGAAGTCCTGAGTCCAACAGCTGTCTGTCTGATAAAAGAAAGGAAAGAGTTCTCACCCAAATGTCCCCATCCTTGTTTGCTGTCCCTGATCACATCACTAAACCGGTTCGGACTTGCTGTGCTCCGATGATGTTTTATGGGAATCGTGTGTGTGTGTGTGTGTGTGTTTTCTGATTTTCTGCCCTCTGCTGGTGACAACACATTTCATAAACAACTACTTTGGCCTGAATGTGTGTGTGTGTGAGAGTGAGTGAGTTTGTGTTTGAGTGTGTGCCTGAGTGTACCCGTTTTACTATATTCGTGGGGTCCAAAAACCAGAGACTACAGTATACTTGTGGGGTCTGCAAAGCCTCGTGGGGACCAAAATGCTGGAACCCCCAAGTTTTTAGGGTTAAGACTTGGTTTTAGGATTAGGGTTACAATTAGGTTAAGGTGAGGGTTAAGGTTAGGCATTTAGTTGTGATGGTTAAGGTTAGGGTAAGGGGCTAGGGAATGCATTAGGTCAATGATATGTTCCCACAAAGATAGTAATACAGACTTGTGTGCTTGTGTGTGTGTGAGTGTGAATTTGTGAGTGTGAATTTGTATAGCCACCATGGTTTAGTGTTTTCGTAGATGGTCTTGTTGTGTTGATGCCTGGACTGAATTCTTATTTAATTTCAGAATTTCTTTTTATTGCTCCCCTCGGGGAAATTGTTAAGTTGGAGTTTGTCACAGTACCACGATCTAGGGAGGTTCCAGGACATGTATGTATGCGTTTTTTTTTTTTTTTTTTAAAATGACAAAAACATAGAAAAAAAAAGCACCAAAGACTTCGAAAAACAAATGGGCGAAAAGTGTCAAAAAACAACAACAACTGAATGCTTCATTCAGAGTTTTTGTCGCCTCGAGCTGCAAAAAACAAACCAAATGTTCAGATATAAAAACTTTATGAAAATGAGTCAGATTTGACCCGAGGACACCGGGAGGGTTAATAAATAAAACCTGATCTAATCTGAAAATAAAGACGAGTATGAGACCCTGATAAAGACCCAGGCAGACAAGGTGTAGCAGTTTAGAAAGCCTCTTTAATTATTGATACCAACATTTCACAACATGATTTCCACTCCAGAGGTGCAGACAGAAACATTACACAAGAATTGAGGAGATGCAGTGTCTTTACTTATTTTTTTTGGATTTCCTTTACTTCTTAAGTGCGAAACAGCGACACGTTAAATCTGTGAGCTGTTAATTCTTAACAACACATTCCTCTCACTTCCCAGCAGTGTGAGCCATAAGCAGCCCCCCCCCCACCCCAGAGCAGCCTGCAAGCGGTTTTCCAGCATCCCGACACAAAGAGCGTGTATCTCTAAAGGAAGTGTCCATCTGATACGTGTGGTCACACGTCGACTCGGCTCTACACGGAGCCCTTCGAGCCAGAGGAAAGGGAAGAAGCCCACTCAACAAGCCGTGCTCTGAGAATACAGTGTGTGCAGTGAGTAATAGAGAGACTACCCTGCCACCCAGTTTCAACTTTACCTTGAGCATATACAAAAACAATGAAAGTGATGAATGTAAATAATCAATGCACATCCCAAAAAAAAACAACGCCAACCAACCCTGCCCGGTAGAATTCAGCTGCGTTTAAAGCCGCATTAAAAAGGCGCTGACACACAAACCCGACAGTCTGCTCGGTTGTTGAATCGGGGAGCGGGCAGTCGGACTCAGTGACCAATCTGATTGGTGGAGAGCTAACTCGGAAATGACGAGCAGGATGAGCGTGACTAGAGTCTCTCAAAATCTGAGGAAATTCTTCTAAACAGACCTTTGTCGATCGGAAGTGAAGACAGATTCAGCAACAGCGTGGCCTATTTCTCTCTTCAAATGTTTCCAGAAACACGTTTCGGTGAACTATTTTAGTCCGATATGAGATCGTATTCTGAACGAGCCGACATTATGGTTGGATTTGAAATTCGGGAGCAGCCAGACCCACGTGATGCGTTCGTCCAATCAGCAATCATCTCTTCGGTGTGTTCTGAGGAACTTTTTTTGGACCAACTCGGGGAGAGTGATCAGTCCGACTGGCTTTCCTGCCGTCTGATTGGCCGTCTGGTTGGTGTGTCTGGGCCTTTAGTTCATGTCGGTGCACTTATTAAACTAAACCATCACGTGCACGGGCTTTCCAAAACTCCCAAGCTTCTCCGTCAATGTTTCAATGAAACACACAAATGCAGTGGTTTACAATGTCTAAGCTGAAGTGTTTTTTTTTTCTTTTCATCTCAGTGCAAAAATTAAGAATTTTCAGCACAGTCCCAATCACATGCTTTCAGTATGCGCCAGTGAGAAGTCTCCGATCGGGTCGCTCGAAATCTGGCTCCAATTTTTGTTTCACCGTTACATTTTGAAGCCCTAAAGCTTAGTCACGAGTACTAACTGCAGCTAAATCGATTATAGAGTACATTTCCGCTTATAAAGCTTCATTATAATCTGAAGCGAAAGCATAACAAACACGAAGCCCTTCAATTCTGAACATTATAAAAACTTCTGCATAAAATACAATTCCATAGATTGAGATATTACTTTGGTCCCCTTCCAGTAATCGGTCTTCATTTATTCATGTATACTTCTTTTCTTTGTTTCCTCCTTCTTCAATTAGAAAAATAGATCCTAAATCAGGACTATCATAATTTGAACGTTTCCTTACAAAAATATCATTTTATTTTTTTGTTTTTTTCTTCCCAGAGAACGAAAAAAATGAAGCAAACGAAATAATTTGGCCCAAAAATAACGCGTGTGTGTGTTTGTCAGCATGGTGATTGTCCCGAGTTTACTGGCTTCTGTGTGTGTGTGTGTGTGTGTGTCTGTGTGTGTGTGTGTAACCGCATAGATTGTCAATGTTAAAGACATCAGACTGTCTCAGGACTAAACTCGGAGTAATCAGGTTTGAATCCCTTTCTTTCAGACCACCCTCTAATGTTGCTCTCCGTTCAGTAGGTACAGTGGTGTGTGTGCTCGTGTGTGAATTTGGATCGGCCCGGTTATGATGCAGTTCTAAAGGAGTCGAGTGGCACGCTGGCGGCGTTCACTCCGGCTTGGGCTCGGGGGCCTCGCTCTTGGGCTCGCTCTCCTCGTCACTTTCGATGCCGGTGCGGGGAACAGTGCGGCGCACGGTGAAGGGGAGGTCGTTGCGCCTGAAAGAAGAAGAAACAAAGAAGCATTTAAATACTTAAACAAAACCGACGGAACACCTGAGGTCTGGTCTGACGGAGAGCAGGACAGTAGAACCCCGTTCACTGCATTCAAAATCTAGTTGATTCTCATGCTTGAAATAATGTGATTGTTATTCAGAGTTCATACGCACTTTAACCAATACTTTTTTTATGAAAATCTACGTGTTCCCTGAAAAGGTAAGTCGACATTAGGGTTGGGCATCGAGAACCAATTCCTAATCGGAATAGTTTCAAAAATTACAATTCGATTGGAATCGTTTTGGAATCGTTTGGAGGATTTGGTTTCGAGTCAAGTCAAGTTACTTTATTTGTCCCCCAGTGGGGCAATTTGTTGTGCAGCAGGTAGTATAATAAAATCACACACAATCGTACACACAATACTGAGATTACCTACCTTGCAGGCAAATTTAAAAACATAAACAATAAATCAAGTTATCTATGGTTCAAATCCGATCATCACTTCCCAATTTAACATGCGCAAGTTTTGGTTTCCGTAGCAGCCAGGTGCTTGTTGTGTTGCAGCCGTGGAGCTCAGTAAGCGGAGCTCTAGTCTGGCTTTATTTTTACGTTGAAAAAGCCTCCGTCAAACTGCAACCCACCTTTTGAATCAAAATAAAACTTTCCTCTTATTTGTGAAATAAGCACGTGACCCGTTTCAACTACGCCACTCAAATAATCAGAATCGATAAGAACCGGAATCGAAAGGAAGAATCGTTAAAATCCAAACGATGCCCATCCCTAGTCGACATTCTACAATAAGAATACTAATCAGTGTTAGAGTTGACCCTCAGAGGTTTAACTAGAACATGAATGATAATGTCTGTGGTTCATAGCGGGATTCATCATATCGCTCTCCGAATACAACGCTGAGGTTAAGACGACGTGAAAATACATTTATTAATCACATATTATTATGCTGTGTTAAAAAAAAATCCAAAACCTTTCCAGGCCTGGAATTTGAATTTTTAAAATTCCATAACTTTTCCAGGTATTTTCAAAACTGATTATTTTAAAAAGGGCACCATCCTGCATTTAGTTTTTATTCAGTCGAAGGTGATCCATTTTGGTCCCCTTCCTGAATTATTATACATATACCCTTTTCAAATTGAGCTCCCATATGTCAACAGATCTGCTACAAGTCTCCGTGTAGAATCCCAGATAACTATGAAAGTCCGTTAGTCGACCGATAGATTACAACTAAGATTTCTTTAGTTGATTAGTCATTTTTTATGCTTATTCATGCTGTATGACTTATTTCCAAGAATCCTGTGAGCACATCTCTGGTAAACACACAATTTAAAATGCTGGGTGTCTGTATACCTGTCCGTGTCCGTGTATATTGTTGTGTCTATTGCTGTGTGGACTAGCCAGACCTTCCTCCGCAGCACTGTGGAGGAAGGTCTGGCAAAAGCGAGACTGTCGATCAAATCAAGTAACCGATAAGTTAGTTATTTTTTTTTCTTCTCTCCTTTCTCTTAAACAAGGTTTTATGTGTGTTTACATTAGTATAGGTTTGTGTGTACACATGTACATGAATGTAGTTCATATTATTCTGACAAGAGCTATATACATGGTTGGTTGTGTTTGTGATGTTACGGTGTAAACTTTGGAAAAACTATAATAAAATATATTTAAAATAAATTAAAAAAAGTAACCGATAAGTCGACAAAATCATAAACAACTGTTAGTTTGACGACAGCCCCAGACTCTGCGGTCCCTTTCCCCCTTCTACCTGAGCTTGCTCTTGAGGGTGGAGACTTCACGGTTCATGGCGTCTGCCGACTCCGTGGCGTCCTCCAGTTCCCGCTGCAGTTTCCTTCGGTTGGCGTTGGCTCTCTGAGCCTCTTCCTCAGCCTCCTCCAGCTGACGCTTCAGCTGCTTCATGCGAGAGTTTGCCTTGTCCACCTACAATTACACACACACACAAAGTTAGAACAGAAACAATGATGCAACCATTACTGACTTTAAAGTGCTCATATTATGCTTATTTTCAGGTTCATAATTGTATTTAGAGGTTGTACCAGAATAGGTTTACGTGGTTTAATTTTCAGAAAACACCATATTTTTGTTGTACTGTACATTGCTGCAGCTCCTCTTTTCACCCTGTGTGTTGAGCTCTCTGTTTTAGCTACAGAGTGAAACGTCTCACTTCTGTTCAATCTTTGTTGGGAGTTGCACATGCTCAGTAGCTAGGTCAGGACTACTAGCCAGTCAGAAGCAGAGTATGAGGGCGTGCCCTGACAGTACCTAGGTAAGGACTACTAGCCAGTCAGAAGCAGAGTATGAGAGCGTGCCATGCTAGCAGCTAGGCGAGCATTATAACATGTCTTGTCTCTGAAGTAAAGACGGGACTACAATAGAGCTGTTTGGAACAGTTGGTGAACAGTGTTTTCTGTTGGAGATGGGAAGTCCAAGACTTTCACTTTGTAAACATATAACATGCACAAAAAATAAACATAAAAAGAAGATGGGAAGCCCTGTGACCTGGTCCTTGTACTGCTCCGTGTTGCGTCTCTCGTCATCCACCTGCAGGATGATTTCCTTCAGTTTCTTCTCGGTGCGTCTCACCAGCTTGGTGGCTCCCTGCCTCTCCCTGAGTCAAGAGCACAACATTAGTCAGACTAAAAGACACAAAGCCACATACTGAGAGGAACCACGTTCGTCTTGTGGAGAGGAGCACATGCAAGGGCTTTAAAACTCAACTTTTTATGTAACCCTTGTGTTGTCTTCCCATCAGCCATCAACTTTTGTCGCTTTTTCTGACGTTTTTTCAGCGCTTTCTTGTTTCTGTTTTTTTTTCACTCTTTTAAAAACAGTTTTTTTGTCTTTTTTCCCCCGACATTTTTCAACGTTTTTGTCGCTTTTTCCGAATTATGAATTATTTTAACTAGTTAAGATCAGAGGATGTGGATGGATGATTACAGACATGTCAAAGTTTAGTCAGGATACTGTCTTGAAACCATTTAAAACCATTTTTGTTTTTTTAAATGCCATGAAATTGAATAAAACAACCAAAATTCTATGAAAGTAATCATTCATTTTACCTGAAGAACATTGTATGGCATCCAGGTTATTTTTTAGACAATTTGGCCGAAAGAAACCCAAGTTCCTGATATTAAAAACTTTGAAAACGTGTCAAGTCTGACCCGAGGGAAACACCACGGTGTCCGCTCAAGAAGCTCTGCAGCGTTCAGTTTTTATGCTCCACATCTTTGGAACAAACTCCCAGAAAACTGCAGGTCCGCTGCAACTCTCAGTTCTTTTAAATCTAAGCTAAAGACCTATCTTTTTGATGTTGCTTTTCTTTAAATAATCTATTTTATTAACTTTAATTTCTTATACTGCACTGTAACTTTTATTCTTATACTGCACTATCAACTTTATTCTTGTCTTTTAATGTTTTTAATTTGTTTATTATTGTTTTCTAATTGTTTTCCAACTGCTCTTTAATGTTTTATGTAAAGCACTTTGAATTGCCCTGTTGTTGAAATGTGCTCTACAAATAAAGCTGCCTTGCCTTGCCTTCCCCATTTCTCAAACTACGGAGCGACCCCAGGCCTAAATCCCAGAGCGTGTGTGGGTTAAATGCGACGGCTGAGGCTTTCACCTGGTCTCCATGTCCAGCTGTTCCTCCAGCTGAGCGATCTTAGCCTCCAGGGCGGCCATGTTGGCCTTGTACTTTGACTTGACGGTTCCCTCGAGCTCCTGCAGCTTCAGTTTCAGCTCCTTGTTCTGACGCTCCAGCTGGCAGCGAGCGCCTTCCACGCGCTGACAGGTACTACGCTCGGCTGTCAGCTCCACGTTCATCTGGTCGCTCTGAAGAAAAGAGAAACAAAGTTGGACAGGAACGCTCGATATATGTTGAGTCAACATTTAATGACTTAAAATCCAACCATTTTCATATCATAAACTAGGGCTGTGCAATTAATCAACAATTTTAACCGCGTTTACGTTTACACACCTTCTCCTTCAATGTGTTTCCTTTTTATTTTCATGACTATTTACATTGTAGATTCTCACTGAAGGCATCAAAACTATGAATGAACACATATGGAATTATGTACTTAACAAAAAAGTGTGAAATAACTGAAAACATGTCTTATATTTTAGATTCTTCAAAGTAGCCACCCTTTGCTTTTTTTTGATAACTCTGCAAACCCTTGGTGTTCTCTCAATGAGCTTCATGAGGTAGTCACCTGAAATGGTTTTACCTTCACAGGTGTGCTTTGTCAGGGTTCATTAGTGTATTTTGTTCATATTATTATCCATATATATATATATATATATATATATATATATATATATATATATATATATATATATATATATATATATATATATATATATATATAGGGGATTATTCCTCGACGCAGAAGGTCCAGGGTTCGAGTCCGACCTGTGACAATTTCCTGCATGTCTCCCCCCTCCCTCCCTCTCCACTTTCATATCTAGCTGGCCTAGCCATTAAAGGCAGAAAATGCCCCCAAAAAAACAAACTAAAAAAAAATAAAAACTGATTAATTTCTACATATAAAAAAGGCCAAAGTATTAATGAAAATTTCACAGTTCAGTTCGGTTTTTTTAAAGATCATTTTTTGGGTATTTTAGCCTTTAATAGACAGGACAGCTGCAGACAGGAAAGAGGGAAGAGAGAGAGAGACATGCAGTAAATGGCCGGACTCAAACCCTGAGCCGCTGCGTTGAGGACTGAGCCTCAGCATATGTGCGCCTGCTCTACCAGGTGAGCTACCCAGGCGCCCAGTTCAAGGAGTTTTCATTGTTGATTTGTTCACGTTTTTTTAAGTTCAATAACTGCAATTCCCAATAAGTATACTTACTGTGGCAATAACACAGTTTCTGATTCTGACATCTTGATAAATTGAAATGTATTGTTAGGTGAAGATGAAGCATCTCGTTTTCAAGGGGGTCCTCGAGACATAAGACAAAAACTATACAGCACGTATATATGTACATTCACACTCACTAAAGCTCTCCCTCATCCCGCCCCACTGACTCTTTATCGGAAACAAATCCATGTTCAAAACATATTGCAGTAAAACAAAAGTCCATCTTTTCAACGGTTAATGAATAATCGTGTTAAATAAATCGTGATTTCAATATTCAACAAAATTATTATTATTATTTTCCCCATAATCGAGCAGCCCTACCACACATGGCAATGAATCCATGTTTCTTCTGTAATGAGACCATATAGAGCGCGGCTGTATGCTCGTGTCCACAGACCTGCAGCATTGCTTTCTTCAGCCGGTCGTTGGTCAGCTCCGTGTTGCACTGCTCCTCCTCCAGCTCCTCCTCCAGCTGAGCGATGCGAGCCTCCAGACGTCTCTTCTCCTCCGCAACCAGAGCGCTGAGGGAGAGATCGAACAAAAAAAAGCTCAAGTTAAGTCAATTTTATTTATTCAGCGCATTTCATACAACAGGCGTAAACTCAATGTGCTTCAAAATAAAAAAAAAAAGACGTCTACATTTAAAAGAAGATACTGTTTTAGCACACCACTGATTATAGTGCAAAGGAAATTAAATAAAAAGGACAGAAGTAGGGCTGCCACTTCTTAGTCGATTAGTCGACTAATCGGTCGTTTTGGTCTTAGTCGACTAAGATTTCTTTAGTCCATTAGTCATTTTTTATGCTTATTCATGCTTAATTACTTATTTCCAAGAAACTTCTGAGCACATTTCTGGTAAACACAAGATTTAAAGTGGTGCTTTTGCAGGATTAATTGTGGAGAAACTCAGTTTTACAGATGGTTAATTAACTACATTTATATTGTGCTTTTCTAGTCTTAACCACCTCTCAAAGTGCACAGCTCTGTCAATTAAATCAACTAATCCATTAGTCGACTAAATCCTATAAGTGTTAGTCGACTAAGAAGATCTTTAGTCGAGGACAGCCCTAGACACAAGACACAAAAGCGCTCAACAACAGGTGATGCCACACAACGAGACACTTTTTCCATTTTACTCGAGTTTGACAGATGTCTTACTTCTTGCTGGCCTGACTGTTAATCTCGTCCTGCAGTTCGTCTCTCTCCTGCTGGGCCTGTCTCTTCACACGCTCTGCTGCCGCCAACTCCTGCACAGGGACCAATGAGAAAAGAGAAATCAGTTTCAGTAAGCGACAGAGGCCCGGGAAATAGAACCGAGAGGCGGAGAGGCTTGCAGGCAGACCTCCTGCATCTGGAGCATGTCGGCCTCCATTCCCTTCAGCTTCTTCTCCGTCTCCTTGCTCTGAGCCAGGATCTCCTCTCGGGACATGCGTGTATCCTCCAGCTCCCGCATAAGATCCTTCATCTGGGCCTGCGGAGTCGAGAAGAATCAGTCAAACTGAGTCAGAGGCAGTTGTGGAAGAAGTATTCAGATCCTTTACTTAAGTAAAAGTACTAATAACACACTGTAAACATACTCCGTTACAAGTAAAAGTCCTGCATTGAAAAGTAGTCAATGCAGAACAATCCTCCCATTGTAGGAAGAGTAAAGGATCCAACCAGCTGTGTGTTTAAAGGTCTCATCATCTCAGCTGGACTTGTAGCCGTTATATTGTCGGCTAGTTTACTTTAGAATCAAACATCAGATTTTATAAACTACATGGGTTTTATGTGAAGGAATCTTAATGTGTAAAGTAACTAGTAACTAAAGCTGTAACAGATGAATGTAGCGGAGTAACTAAAGCAACTAGTAACTAAAGCTGTAACAGATGAATGTAGTGAAGTAACTAAAGTAACTAGTAACTAAAGCTGTAACAGATGAATGTAGCGGAGTAACTAAAGCAACTAGTAACTAAAGCTAGAACAGATGAATGTAGTGGAGTAACTAAAGTAACTAGTAACTAAAGCTGTAACAGATGAATGTAGTGGAGTAACTAAAGTAACTAGTAACTAAAGTAACTAGTAACTAAAGCTAGAACAGATGAATGTAGTGGAGTAACTAAAGTAACTAGTAACTAAAGTAACTAGTAACTAAAGCTAGAACAGATGAATGTAGCGAAGTAACTAAAGTAACTAGTAACTAAAGCTGTAACAGATGAATGTAGCGGAGTAACTAAAGCAACTAGTAACTAAAGCTAGAACAGATGAATGTAGTGGAGTAACTAAAGTAACTAGTAACTAAAGCTGTAACAGATGAATGTAGTGGAGTAACTAAAGTAACTAGTAACTAAAGTAACTAGTAACTAAAGCTAGAACAGATGAATGTAGCGGAGTAACTAAAGCAACTAGTAACTAAAGCTAGAACAGATGAATGTAGTGGAGTAACTAAAGTAACTAGTAACTAAAGCTGTAACAGATGAATGTAGTGGAGTAACTAAAGTAACTAGTAACTAAAGTAACTAGTAACTAAAGCTAGAACAGATGAATGTAGCGGAGTAACTAAAGTAACTAGTAACTAAAGCTGGAACAGATGAATGTAGTGGAGTAACTAAAGTAACTAGTAACTAAAGCTGTAACAGATGAATGTAGTGGAGTAACTAAAGTAACTAGTAACTAAAGTAACTAGTAACTAAAGCTGTAACAGGTGAATGTAGTGGAGTAACTAAAGTAACTAGTAACTAAAGCTGTAACAGATGAATGTAGTGGAGTAACTAAAGTAACTAGTAACTAAAGCTGTAACAGATGAATGTAGCGGAGTAACTAAAGTAACTAGTAACTAAAGCTGTAACAGATGAATGTAGTGGAGTAACTAAAGTAACTAGTAACTAAAGCTGGAACAGATGAATGTAGCGTAGCGGAGTAACTAAAGTAACTAGTAACTAAAGCTGTAACAGATGAATGTAGCGGAGTAACTAAAGTAACTAGTAACTAAAGCTGGAACAGATGAATGTAGTGGAGTAACTAAAGTAACTAGTAACTAAAGCTGTAACAGATGAATGTAGTGGAGTAACTAAAGTAACTAGTAACTAAAGCTGTAACAGATGAATGTAGTGGAGTAACTAAAGTAACTAGTAACTAAAGTAACTAGTAACTAAAGCTGGAACAGATGAATGTAGTGGAGTAACTAAAGTAACTAGTAACTAAAGCTGGAACAGATGAATGTAGAGGAGTAACTAAAGTAACTAAAGTAACTAGTAACTAAAGCTGTAACAGATGAATGTAGCGGAGTAACTAAAGTAACTAGTAACTAAAGCTGGAACAGATGAATGTAGTGGAGTAACTAAAGTAACTAGTAACTAAAGCTGGAACAGATGAATGTAGTGGAGTAACTAAAGCAACTAGTAACTAAAGTAACTAGTAACTAAAGCTGTAACAGATGAATGTAGCGGAGTAACTAAAGTAACTAGTAACTAAAGCTGTAACAGATGAATGTAGCAGAGTAACTAAAGTAACTAGTAACTAAAGCTGTAACAGATGAATGTAGTGGAGTAACTAAAGTAACTAAAGCTGTAACAGATGAATGTAGGGGAGTAACTAAAGTAACTAGTAACTAAAGCTGTAACAGATGAATGTAGCGGAGTAACTAAAGTAACTAGTAACTAAAGCTGTAACAGATGAATGTAGTGGAGTAACTAAAGTAACTAAAGCTGTAACAGATGAATGTAGCGGAGTAACTAAAGCAACTAGTAACTAAAGCTAGAACAGATGAATGTAGTGGAGTAACTAAAGTAACTAGTAACTAAAGCTGTAACAGATGAATGTAGTGGAGTAACTAAAGTAACTAGTAACTAAAGCTGTAACAGATGAATGTAGCGGAGTAACTAAAGTAACTAGTAACTAAAGCTAGAACAGATGAATGTAGTGGAGTAACTAAAGTAACTAGTAACTAAAGCTAGAACAGATGAATGTAGTGGAGTAACTAAAGTAACTAGTAACTAAAGCTGTAACAGATGAATGTAGCGGAGTAACTAAAGTAACTAGTAACTAAAGCTGTAACAGATGAATGTAGCGGAGTAACTAAAGTAACTAGTAACTAAAGCTAGAACAGATGAATGTAGTGGAGTAACTAAAGTAACTAGTAACTAAAGCTGTAACAGATGAATGTAGCGGAGTAACTAAAGTAACTAGTAACTAAAGCTGTAACAGATGAATGTAGCGGAGTAACTAAAGTAACTAGTAACTAAAGCTAGAACAGATGAATGTAGTGGAGTAACTAAAGTAACTAGTAACTAAAGCTGTAACAGATGAATGTAGTGGAGTAACTAAAGTAACTAGTAACTAAAGTAACTAGTAACTAAAGCTAGAACAGATGAATGTAGCGGAGTAACTAAAGTAACTAGTAACTAAAGCTGTAACAGATGAATGTAGTGGAGTAACTAAAGCAACTAGTAACTAAAGCTGTAACAGATGAATGTAGCGGAGTAACTAAAGTAACTAGTAACTAAAGCTGTAACAGATGAATGTAGTGGAGTAACTAAAGTAACTAAAGCTGTAACAGATGAATGTAGTGGAGTAACTAAAGTAACTAGTAACTAAAGCTGTAACAGATGAATGTAGTGGAGTAACTAAAGTAACTAGTAACTAAAGCTGTAACAGATGAATGTAGCGGAGTAACTAAAGTAACTAGTAACTAAAGCTGTAACAGATGAATGTAGTGGAGTAACTAAAGTAACTAGTAACTAAAGCTGTAACAGATGAATGTAGTGGAGTGAAAAGTCCAATATTTCTCTCTGAAATGTAGCGGAGTAAAAGTAGAAAGTGACATGAAAAGAGAAGACTCAAGTAAAGTACAAGTACCTCAACATATGTACTTACATACAGTACTTGAGTAAATGTACATTCCACCACTGGTCAGAGGACACAGGGAGAGAACTACATGGCTGGTATATGAAAGATTGACTTTTTTCAGTGACATTCATACTCATTCCATGCGCCAATCAAGTGAAGGGCGTTTCTTGTTACCCGTCTGTAGAACAAATCAACTTCAAAGAACACCATGTTATAGAGCAATGGTGGCATGGAACTTGCTCCCGTTGTTTTTGGTTTCAGAGAGGCACAATGTCAGTTTTTCCAAAAGACTGAGACTGTATTTATTTACTTTGGAGTAACTGTAATTATGTTTTTAATAATGACTTCATAATGAGCTACGGCAATGGAAATGTGAATTTTATTTTATATTATACCTAGAGAGTGGTAATATTTTGTACATGTAAGAGCTTATATATTGTTATATTGTTATGTTGTTATGTTTAGTGTATATGTGTTATGTTGTGTTTTAGTTATATGATTTAGAAGATGTTATGTGCACTTCTGTATTTGTCTTCATTGTTGTACAGCTTTGATGTTACAAAAATTAAGACCCCAGGAAGAATAGCTGCTGCTTAATGGAGTAGCTAATGGGGATCTAAATAAATAATAATAATAATAATATTTAAACGGTTCATAGCTTCTTGTTTTTTTGTTGCATTGAAGACATTTGAGCGACGGACTCACCTGGAGTTTCTTCAGCTGTTTGAGGGCCTCGTCGCGGTTCTTGTTGGCCATGTCGATGCCGGCCTCCAGCTCCTTCAGGTCCAGCTCCAGCTTCTTGCGCCCAGCGACGGCTGCAGAGCGCTGCTTCCTCTCATCCTCCAGCTCCATCTCCATCTCGCGCACCTGATGGATGGATGGATGCACGCTGGAGTTCAGCCACGCCCCATAACCCACAAACATGAAACTGCACCTACAGGCTTATACACACCCTGAGCAGTGTTTCAGCCTGGTGGCGACAATAACTTCAATTAAACTGAAATTGTGGAACATTTGAACCTTCATTTTATGCTCATTTTCAGATGATTGTCAAGGTGTCTACGTCTTGTGTTTCTAAAGAGAGATTTTGTCAACAACTTTTGAAACAAAAACAATACTGGTCTAGAAAGAACTGCACGAGTACTGTAGGGCTGCCCCCACTTTGTTGATTAGTCAACTAATCGGTTGTTTCGGTCTTAGCCAGTTATACCGTAGTCGTAGGGCTGGGCGATATGGAGAAAAATCTGATATAACGATATTCTTGACCAAATACCTCAATATTGATATTGCGGCGATATTCTTGGGTTGAGAATTGTGGGTTTTAGGTTCTTAGATTTTAGATGAGTAATCATCAGTAATGTGGACATAATGTCTAAGTGGGGAAAAGTTAAATAATAGAACAACTAGAACAGTCTGGTAAGTTCAGAAAAGTACATCACTTTCACTGTAATGCAGCCTTTACAACCAGGAAAAGACACATATGGTCATATCACGATATTACGATATCCAAAATCTAAGACGATATCTAGTCTCATATCTCGATACTGATATAATATCGATATATTGACCAGCCCTACTTAGTAGTCTAAGAATTTCGCTCTATTCGTCTGTAACCAAACTGTTCTCTATACACAGCAGTCTAGAACCAGTTTCCCACAGGCAGCAGAAAAACTAGATGTGCCTGATTCTCCATCCTGTACGGACCTGTTTGACCAGTGACCTCTTCTTCTCCTCGCCCATCTCGTCGCGGCCCGCCAGGTCTCTCTCGTACTGAGCCTTCATGGCCTGCATGTTGACCTCCAGACGCAGCTTGGCGTCCTCGGTGGCCTGCAGCTCGTCCTCCAGCTCCTCCAGCTGAGTCTTCATCTCCTCCAGCTGCTGCTCCATCGCACGCTTGGACTTCTCCAGCTCGTGGACCTGCGGGACCGGGAGGACAGATTTGGGATGAGAACAATGGTGGGAACCAGGGTTCGGGGGCGCTGTGCTTTCTTCCCGATTTCATTCTTCCCCGATACATGGGTGCCAATTTGATTTTCGATTGCGATTGGTTTAGCTGAACACATATGATCTAGTCGCGGCTGGCGGTACCGTATAAACAGAAAATAGGTGAATCATTGGTAAAATAAAAAGATATCTAAAATTCATAGCAAAAAATATTTAAAATACATTTGATTTCAAAAATGTGTTTTTATAATATAACCCAAAATACGAAATAAGGTACCCCCAGGTTTCCACAAGTTACATTTAAGACTTTTTAAAGGCCTTTTTAATACCATATAGAATTAAATGTAATACCAACTTCATGGCCATACTGTAGGCTATAATGGAATACCAGAAAGGATTTTAGGGTATAAAAATAAGTACTTGAACTTTATACAACATTGTATTGTAGTTCTCAATACATGCTTTGTGACGAAACAATCAAGGAGTAATTTAATCGTATGAAAGGGCAATACAAACGTTAGACCTTTGTGAACGAAATTTAAGACTTTCTAAAGAAATGTAAGACTTTTAAGGCCTTATTTTTCGAATATTATATTTAAGACATTTTTAAGACCCTGCAGGTACCCTGTGATCAGACGACACTGACACAAACACACCTCTGAAAAACACGTTTTGTTAGACTTACACTCTTGCCAACATCGTCCTTAGAGGATACCAGGTCCTCCATTTCAGCCCGCAGCAGTTTGTTGTTGCGGTCCAATTCCTCCTTGGTGTCCATCAGAGAGTCCAGCTCACGGGTTAACGCCAGCGCCCGGGTGTCCTTCTCACGGGCCTCGGCTTCAGCCCGGTCACGCTCCTCTGCGTAGCGGGCAGAAATGGTTTTCTCCTCTGCCAGCATCTAGACAAAGCCAGGATGACATGGTCAACTCTTAATTCTAAAGATTTCAAGTCTATAAAGTAAGGAATTTTATAAAATCGCTCCCAACAACCACAAAAGCAATTACTTTGCACATTACGTTTTGCATGTACACCTTTCTTATCTTGTGTTCTGAATGAAAGAAAATAAGTATAATGAAACATCTTTCCAAAAGTCAGTTAGTAATTGTGTTAAATTATTCTGATTTCAATATTGACCAAAATAATCGTGATAATGAATTTTTCTATAGTTGAGCAGCCCTACTATGAAGATTAAACACATACACACGTCTGAGTTTGCTTTTGAATGTGGACACCGTTGTGATGTGACCAGTCACACCTAGACAGACACAGACACACACACAGACACACACACAGACACACACACAGACACACACACACACACACACACACACACACACACACACACACACACACACACACACACACACACACACACACACACACACACACACACACTCACCTGGTCAAACTTCTTCTGCTTCTTCTCCAGGTTGGAGACGATCTGTCGGAGGTGGTCCTGGTCTACCAGCAGGTCGTCCAACTCTTGCTGGACACGAGTCTTGGTTTTGTCCAACTTCTCAAAGGCAGAACACTTCTCCTCCAGACGCAGGCTCATCGCCTCCAGGTCCCGCTGAAGCCTCTTCTTCCCCTCCTCAGCAGCCTCCAGACAGCCAGAGTCCTGCTCCACCTTCTTCTTCATTTCAAGAAGCTATAAAGGAGAGACGTGGTGTCAAAAAAGAAAAAGAAAAAGAGGGTTCAGGGAGCTTGTGGTGAAAAGGAATCTTTACATCTGGAAAACCAAATACAGATTTCAAAGCCAAGTAGCCATTCCTTTACCCTTTTCCAGAATAAATCTCAGTCCTGACTTTATCCTCTGAGCTTTAGTGGCTCCCAGTTAGTATATTTATGGTTTATTGAGCATTAAAGGTCCTATGACATGCTGCTTTTTGGATGATTTTATATAGGCCTTAGTGGTCCCCTAATACTGTATCTGAAGTCTCTTTTATATAGACCTTAGTGGTCCCCTAATACTGTATCTGAAGTCTCTTTTATATAGACCTTAGTGGTTCCCTAATACTGTATCTGAAGTCTCTTTTATATAGACCTTAGTGGTCCCCTAATACTGTATCTGAAGTCTCTTTTATATAGGCCTTAGTGGTCCCCCTAATACTGTATCTGAAGTCTCTTTTATATAGGCCTTAGTGGTCCCCTAATACTGTATCTGAAGTCTCTTTTATATAGACCTTAGTGGTCCTCTAATACTGTATCTGAAGTCTCTTTTATAGAGACCTTAGTGGTCCCCTAATACTGTATCTGAAGTCTCTTTTATATAGACCTTAGTGGTCCCCTAATACTGTATCTGAAGTCTCTTTTATATAGATGTTAGTGGTCCCCTAATACTGTATCTGAAGTATCTGTTATATATACATAAAGTGACATTTTCATGCCATGGGACCTTTAACATCATAAGTTACAAGTTCCCCAAGTAAGTAAGTATTAAAATGATCACATTTGACCTTTTTACTACCCCCCCACAGAAGAGTAATTCTGCAGCTGGAAGGAGTTTCTAAGCTACTGGTCTAAATGTCTCAAGTTATTAGCAGACAGTGTTAGAGACATGTTCGTGTGTGTTTTTCCATACCTGAGCCTGAACAGTTTGCAGCTGCTTCTCCACATTTCTCTTTGCCTCTTCTTCTTCCTCCAGCTGTTCCCTCAGGTTGTTCTGTTCGTCCTCCAGCTGGCGCAGACGTGTGCTGTTGGCCAGTTTCTGCCGTGTCTCCTCCTGGAGCAGCTCCTGTTGGAAAACATGGCCATGGAAAGCTGAATTATATGAAGCAGACCATTTGATAACTTAATATTATCAAAAGATTTTTGAAATCTCAGCAATTTTCCTCATCAATCATCTGACACATTTTAAGAAATGTCTGATTGAAGTCATCATTTACAAATTAATATTTTACAGCCAATTAAACAAATAATACAACATGTTTGTCCCTTGATTAAGAGCTGGCACAGATTATATTCAGATCACAATTTGAATTATGCATTAAATAATGTGAATTAATTCCTCTCCTCCTGCTTTCGGGACTTAATCTAACTCAGGGATTCCCAAAGTGTGGTACGTGCACCCCCAGGGGTACGCGAGCTGCCACCAGGGGGTGCGCGAGAGGAACGATTTAATGGTGGTCTGTTTTTTTAAATGGGATTTTTCCATACAATAAAATTTAAAAGGCCTTGCCTATTGCTACAATGTTTCTTTTACGCGGCTGAAAATAACCGTGCTTTCTTGTTAATTAGCCTGTGTCTGTCACTCGTCCTCTTAAAAGTGGAAGCTTGTGCGTAGCTTTGTTGCATTATCTTGAAACTTTGTTGATGTTGTTATTGTCATGCGTGTTCTGGTTATTTGCGCATGATTAAACATGAGTCTTTATATGGCGATAAAACACAGCTTTGTTGCGTTTTTTTTAAGTGGGGATTGGGGGTGCGCCAATCCGGTTGGGACATAGAAGGGTTGGCAGGAAAAAAAGTTTGGGAACCGCTGATCTAACTTTAACTATTATTTAGGCTACAGTCCTTTATCATAAAAATAAATTCTTATGCTTTATCTCAAGTGCCCTTACAGGATAGATGAGGTTATGGATTTGAAAGTTTTCATCCCTTAAATTCTATATAAGTCTGCGTGCAAGGTTGAAACTTACTGTATTTGTGTCGAATCGCGTTCTCACAAAGTGAGCTGAACTCTAGAGCACTTGGAAGCGAACCGAGACCCCCGTTTTCAAGCGGACCAGAGTTCGGTTGTTTGGTTCAAATGAGATTTTGCGCTGCCCGAAGCGCTCCAGGGTTCAGTTAAAAAAGACCAAACTGCTCAGGCAACCTTAGACCACAGTGGTTTTATCTCTTTAACATACGGGAGAGGATGAACATGATGTACGTCTGCGTACCTGAACATCCCGCAGCGAAGACTCCACAGCAGAGCAGTCTTTTGTGGCCTTGATGGACTTGCCCTCCACCTCACTCAGCAGAGCGTTGACATTATCCAGTTCAGCCTGCGGACAACAGACGATAAATGAACCACTGATATGAACAGAAACAACACATCATCTACATACAGTTCAATTTGTGTGCACATAGTATTCATTGTATGAATAGTCCGTTCATAAAGACTCAGATTTCACATATGGCAAAGTTAACGCATAAAAGTAATCCTCAGACCACAGACGTGTGTAGGGGTACACAAACCTGCATTTTTGCAATTTTCTCGGCCTGTTCCAGCCTCTGGCGCTCACTCTCTGAATGTTTGACCTGCAGCTCCTGGACCTGGCCTTCAGCCTTTTTCCTGCGATGCTCCGACTCTCCCTTACCCTGCATCAGGGTTTGCATCTCGATGGCTAGCTCGTTCCTCTCCGACTCCAGAGCCTGCTTGGCTTTCTCCATGGACACTTTGTTCTGCAGGGTAGGACAAGCATTAATGGTTTCTGCAAAAAAAAAACATAGGAGAAATGGAAGCAGTTGGGATTAAAAAGAAGCTCTGAAGATCATTTACCCTCTTAGCCTGCTCCAGCTGCTCGTTGAGCTCGTCGAAGGCCTGGCTGTGTTTCTGTCTCATCTCAACCAGCTGTTGTTCGTGGACTTTGGCCTCGTCTTCCAGAGTCTTTTTAAGATGGGTCACCTCTGTCTCCCTCTTGGCCCTGAGAAGGGAGAGCGCAGGTTAATCTCCTTGCAGGGTTCAACAATAAAAGGCCCCGACACACCAAGGCGGCCGTCAGTCCACGCTGGGCCGTAGGCGGGCGACTGTCGCCCTAGTTTATGCGGTGTGTCCCGCGCGGCGACCTTTGTCTGCCCTTTTTTGGGCCGATCCAACATGTTGAAGGTCGGCTGGCCACAGTTGGCGGAACAGCCAATCCATCAGATTGGCTTTTCAGCTCGAAAATGGTAGTGAGGAAAGCAGAAAAAAAACTACTGTGAGAGGCACACGAAAGGCTCTTCTCATTTTTCATCTCATCTGATCAATCCAATAAACACAAAGCGGTCATAACTGGCCAAAAGTGACGTTTGATTTGACTGATTGGAGTGGAATAACTATTTTTACACAATATGTCCAAAAGATGGCAAATGTCCAACGAGATATAAATACTTGTGTTGGTATATTTATTTCAACAATAACATGTCTTTCTAATGATCTCAATTTGTATATGGGCCAGTGAAAATTTAGAAGTAGTTTTCACTTGTCAGACAGGACAATAAAAAAAAAAAAAAACTCTGCCCACTACGTTACTAGAACCGTTGTAGCAGCTCGTAGACGAGTATCTGTACCTGAGTTCCTGCTGAGCGGCTGTGGAGTCCAGCGTGTCCTCCAGCTCTGTCTTCAGGGCCTCCAGCTCTTCTCCCAGGTCCCTGCGGTGTTTCTCCGCCTTGGTGCGGGCCTGCCTCTCCAACTCCAAATCCTCCTGCAGTTCAGAGAGCTGAGCCTCCATCTCACGGATCTTTTTCTGGGCCAGGTTCTTCTGTGCTGCCTCCTCCTCGATCCTTCAGGGAGAGGAAGGTCAGCAGAAATCAGTACATGGAGCAGTGGGATGGGCAATGTTTGGTTTGATTACAATAACCTGCAATGCTTCTGGCTGATGACCTGCTTTTAGAGTAACAACGTCAAACAATTACTAAAAACAAAGAGCATTAAGAGTCCTTTACTAGTGCTGCCCCCAATTAGCCCATTAGTCGACTAATCTGTGTTGTTTTGGTCTCAGTCGAATAGCATTTGCTTAGACGATTAGATATTTTTATCCTTTTTTAAATCAGGGTACCCTTAGGATTCTTCAAGTTAAATTTCAGACTTTTTCAATACCGCCTAGGATGAAATTTAATGCCAAATTCACGGCCATATCATGGAAAATCAGTGTGGATTTTAAGCTAGAAAAAAAAAATATTAATCAAGTAACGTTACCTGAATTTCATTAAATATTTTTGTGAAGTGTGTTTGCAATCTAAAAACATCAAATCAATAAAATTTGTTGCATTTTTTTCGCATTTAGAGTTCTAGTCCTTTTAAACTAAAAATACTAAAATAAAGTATATTAAGCATGCAAAGTTACCCAAACAAAATATATATTTATGAAGTTACATTTTTTTTCTTGTCTTTTGATTCAATAAATGCTGTAAGACCTTTGTAAACGAAATGTAATACTTTAACGGTCTTATTTTTAGAATATTAGATTTAAGACTTTTCTAATACTTTTAAGAACCTGCAGGTAGCCTGTTCATGCTAAATTACTTCTATTAAAGAAACTTATGAGCAGATCTCTGATAAACACAAGATTGAAAGTGGTGCTTTTGCATGATTCTTTGTGGAGATTGAAGATTGATTAAATCAACTCATCGATTAGTCCACTAAGACTTTCTTTAGTGGAGGAGAGCCCTATCCTTTACAGACCTGGCCAGAGCTGCTTGAAGCTCTTCCTCCTTCTTGGCCAGTTGGGCGCGGAGCTCAGCGATCTGGGCCTGCAGCTCAGCGATCTGGTCGTGGATCTCATTGAAGTCACCATCCAGCTTGCGTCGGTTCTTTTCCAGCTCCTGGCGCTGCTTCTCCTCCCTGCGCAGGCGGTCTGACAGAAAAAAGGGAAACAAATACGAGTTTATAGGGAGGGAAAGACAAAAATGCCAAAGGTTGGAAACTGTGGTAACACCTTGTGCTGTTTAGGACCAGTGGAAACTATAGTGCGAGTGTGTGTATATTTGTATGGTGTCTTGTTTGTTTTTGTTGATTGACTTATTGTGTATTCCTATTCATGCTTTGTTTTAATGTATTTATGCTGTTTTTAATGTAAAACACTTTGTGTTAACACTAAATGAAGGGTGCTTTAGAAATAAAATTGACATTTGACAAAATGGCTATCGTGTAAGTGGCTGTGTGTCCCCGTCGTGTGCTCTTCCTACCCTCCAGGTCTGTGATCATGGCCTCATGTTTGTTCTTGAGTTTCTGCAGGCTCTTGGATTTCTCCTCCTCCTCCGCCAGGTTGGTGGTGAACTCAGAGATCCTCTCCTCCATCAACTTCTTCTCCTGTACTCACAAAAAGAGGGAAAGTGTCCTCAGAAATGACGCACTTTCATTTGTTACGTTTGTCTTTTTCAGAGCAAAATCCTTTAATTTAAGCGCAGTAGGAGCTAGCTCCATCTTGGGTTTGTCAATGCACTTACACCAAAAAGAATAACGACTAGTTATTGTCGCTTTCATCTTTTTATTACTGCTCGTTACTGCTCTGCATGGTTGAACGGTGCAAGAAGATGGCTCGGGTCTGTGTTGCTCGGCTGTGTTTTGATGCTTGTATGGCTTCTTATACTGTCGATGTGTAACTGTGCTAATGTCTTGCTGCTTCCTGTAGCTCTGCATGGCTAACTGAGAAAACTTATTTGTTACTCTAGCTGTCTGTATGGTGTCTTGTTGAATGCATCTGTATAGTTTAACCTGTACTAATGTCTTGCTGTTTCCTGTTGCTCTGGTCTAAAATCATCTGGCCAAAGGACTACTGTTGAAAATTAGCCAGCTGGCTAACACTGGCACATGTACAGAAATGTTGATTAATGTGTGTTGTCCTTTATAAAATAAAGAATAAGAATAGTCACATCTCCAATGAATCAATCCTAACCTTCAGTAGTTTGTTGTTCTGGTCATCGAGGACCATGACATGCTCTTCTATCTTCTTCATCTTAGCCTCACAGGTGACTTTCTCCAGCTGAAGCTTCTGTCTGGCTGCTTCCTCCTCATCCAGCTGCTGCTCCAGGTCCTGGGAGCAGATACACGACAGCAGGGTCAGCAAGGCAAATCAAACGGCATGTGTTCTATTGCTTGTTTACACTGCATACTAGGGCTGGCAACGAATATTCTAAATTCTAATATATACTCGAATTGTAAAAAAGAAACAGACTTTAGATTATGAAAATGTATATTTGAATATTGTGAGAGAGAAAAGTGGCACTACTGCGGCTGTCTGCCTCGCGCGAGGGCAAAGAGGAAGGCGCCACAAAGATGGCAATGAAAACGTCTAACTGTAGAGACGATGAGATTCGGGTTGTTTTTGACCAAAATTACGAACGGCACAGTGCGGTGTAACCTGTGGCATAGACTGCCTCCTGCACGCTCCAGAGAGAGAGAGAGAGAGAGAGAGAGAGAGAGAGAGAGAGAGAGAGAGAGAGACTGCGTATAAGTTCAACGTTATACAGGACATTATACATTATTTTATTAATTTATTCTGCATTTATTATGTGTCAGTACATTTATTTTTTTAAAATACATTTTTGCGTGTTGAAATAAATAAAACGGGTAGCTCTGTCTCCCTTTGTAATGTTTTCCATCTGATGGACATAATGCGCAAAAACAGAAATTTGAATATTATTAGAATAAATATTCTAAGGTCATTTTTGGCCAGTTTTGACAGCCCTACTGCAGGTTTATGTTTATATTATTGGATGCACAGAGGGAGTGAACTTACACCAATGTTTTGCTGCATCTTCTTTTTCTCAGACAAGAGCTGAGAGGCGCGCTCCTCCTCCTCCTCCACGCGGGCCTCCAGGTCGTGCAGGATCTCCTCCAGCTCCTGCTTCCTGGCAGCCAGGCGGGCTCTCATCTCCTCCGCCTCGGCACACAGTTCCGTTTCCGCCTGAAGCTGCTCCTGCAGGGCCATCTTCTCAGCATTCAGCTGCAAGCATGTAAATAGAGGACTTAAATATCACAAATATCAAAATCAAGGGTAAACGACACTCATTTGATGTTCAAAACAAAGGGTCCATCCATGGAAGAACAGGATGTTACTATACTATATATAATAACATGATACTATATATAAAATAATGTAAAACTTATAAAATTATGAAAAGAGGCTTAGGACTTGTCTAAAGAACCAAACTATTGATCTGAACTATTCATATCTGATTTTGTTTGGCCCTCTTGTCTCTCATACTCACATACAAGTCCACACATTCTCATTTGATCTATATTCTTGTAATTTTATGCGTTTGTTGTTTTATGTAGGCAACCTTATGCTTTTTTTAAAAAGTTAGTGCTTACTTGTGTTCAATTTGTAGATTTAAAAGGGATACTTCACCGATTAGCATAGACAAGCAATACAGCCATCTCTCATCTCAGGGGGACATGAGGGAGGGAAGCACTGTCATTCAAAAATACTACCGGGTTTCTACTGACACAAAGCTTAATGCTAATCGGTGAAGTATCCCTTTAAGGACTCTTGTAATTGCTCATTATATATTTTTCCTTCTATAAGCCCCTCTGGGTTTTCTTAATCTCACCTGCACAATCTTTTTTTCATGTGGCGACTTGATTTTATTGTGCAAATGAAAAAATTAAAATTAGATTTCAGACCAATTTTCGGAAATTAACCGAGACTGTGGTTTCTCAAAGCTTACCTGACTTTGTTTTTGTTCCAACTCCTGCAGCTGCTGCTCGGCGTACAGATGCTTCTCCTTCACCTTCGACAGCTCGTCGTCCTTGGCCTGCATCTCCTCCTCCTGCCGGCTGACTTGCAGCAAAGGCTTCACCTGAGGACAAAACGGTAGAAAGAAGGGGAGTTAGAAAAGAAAAAAAAGCAAGGAAAAGACTAGGGTTGTGAAAAATACAGTTGAGAAAATGTTGGCTGAGTGTGAGGGTCACCTTGGTGAAGAGCCTCCACCACTGCCAGTTCCTGAGTTTAAGATAAGCGGCACAGTTCCTCTGGATCACCTTCATTGCAGTCAGTTGCTGCTGTCTCCTGGTAAAAGCCCTACAAAGCAACGTTAGACACAGACTCAGACAATCGCACTTCATGTTACCTCCATTTTAATGCAACAAACAAACTACACTGGGCAAACTAAAGGCTGTGATGGCAGAGATGCAGAAAAAGTCTTGTTCAAGTTGGCGTGTGATGAGTTTACTTAAATGTTGTCTCTCAAATGATGCTCTAAATATTAGGGCGGGGCATGGCCAATGATTTGCCCAATTGATTTTTATTCTGAGTCACAAGATCCCAATTCATTCGGTATCAATTTCAGTTTACATTACCAATTTTGCTCGGATATAAGAGAGATTGCTCAGAGATCTTCTGCTGTCAATTGTACAATCAAGAAGCAACCCTCATTTACATTAAGAAGCGACACCCCCCAAAAGGATCCTTTTAAAAAAGGATTCACCTGACCAATACAGCCATGGTTAAAAGGCTTTTATTAAAAGAACGATTTCTGGATTTTAGTTATCAATATCAGATCACTCAAACAAAGATTGATTTTAATTGAAGAATCTATTACTTTTACCCTACTAAAACCATACTAAATATTGTTTTCAGCAGCTACTAAACAAGACGAGAGGACTATTTCACAAAACCTAGATAGCCGATTAAGCTGGGATTTCCCAGTTATCCTGGGTGACTAAAGCCTGGACTCGGTTTCACGAAATCAGCACCTTAGTTACCGTGGAGTTTATTCTGTGCAGCAAGCCTGCTCCTGGCCAGGCTAACAGCCAGGCTAACAGCTAGCCTGCTCCTGACCAGGCTAACAGCCAGGCTAACAGCTAGCCTGCTCCTGACCAGGCTAACAGCCAGGATTTATTAATCCCGGAACCTTTTCGGTTTACTCAGCAGTGCTTTCCCCCTATTGTTATTAGCCTGCATTAAAATAACAAATGTACATATTGCTGTTCATTTAAATATTGTTATTTTAGCATTGTGATCATTATTTTAAAAATGACCTAACAATGTCGTTGGTGCCATTATATTGCTGTATGAAGACTGCTGTTTATATTGTTGTTAGAAGTTTGGTGAATATATTACGGCAGTTGTTGAGATAATTAGAAAAGGCTGATGAAGTTTTAAATGGGTTTTAAATGAAGTCAGTAATGAAGGACAGTATATAAAGGGCTATACAACATGTGTGTTTCTATAATGGTTCGAACAATGGCAGACTGGTCTGCCATTTTAGATGATTTATTTCTTTTTCTATTCTTTAACAATAAAAGGATCATGTATATTACTCTTCCATGTGCTTTTTATATGCCATTCTTAGCCCACAGTGTGTGTTCTCTCCAGTAAACTGGGACTATAATTTTGGAGGATTGTACAATTATAAAACTTATCCTAATTGTACAATCCTCCCAAATTATAGTCTTAGTTCACTGAACCAGTAACTTTCTAGTGTAGGTTACCGTACATTCATGTAACAACAGGGAGAGAACACCAATAGTTTTAGACCTTATATTTTGCTGGGGGGAAATAACTGATGAATACGCTGTTACAGTAATTGTTTACAGTGTGCACTGTAAGAGTTTATCACTTAATTATCTTCATAGTTTCTAGATTTTGGAGTCAAATTTTTCAGCGTCTTTCTTTTCTATGACCATACATATGAGGAAGCAGAGCATATTTGGGAAGAAGCAAACTCGCTATAATAAAGAAATTGCGTGGCAGACTGAATGATATATTATTTTACCAACCACTTCTTTTACCGGAAACCATTCTGCTCACTTTTAATCCATAATATACAACGGTTTATGCGTGCAAATGATTAGTAGCCTTACTCGTTGAATGTTATAATTATGATGGTTACAGTTCAGAGTTGTGGTCACATAATATCTATTTTTAGGCTACTTACACATTCAGTCGGTCCGCGATTGTTTGCGACGCTTTCTCTCGCTGTTTCACTACAGCGGCCGTGTTTCTTACAAATAAATGCGTTTCACGTCATCATACTTCAATAACAAGCTGCTGCTCACTCTGTGTAAAGTATGAACAATGTGTATTCTCCATTTTAGCATCAGTAAATCTGTGATTGACCTCGCGATCGGTTTAGGAAAGTCGTGAACGCGCATCAATCTAAATTACCTCAGCCTGGCTTGGCCGCAGCCAGGCTGCACAGATTAGACTAGGTCAAACCTCGCTTTTATCAGTTATCCTGGATTTATAAATTCTGTATTTGTGAAACAGCTCCCAGGCTATAAAGTGTCAAAGTGTATCCATAGTCTTTTCTTACTTGCGGGCCACGTAGCCTCTGCACCAGGCCTGGAAACTGATGATGATGTCCGTGATCTTCATGTCCCTCTCCTCCTCCAGGTGAGCGAGGACTCCCGCCCTGAAGAAAACTTTACTCTGGCCGATCCGGTACAGGTTGGGATCCAGCTCCAGGCTTTTGATCTGACAGGACAGGAGATGAACCGATCAATCGCACTGCAGAGGGACTTTGTTATTGTGGAGGCTTAGCTAGAGTTTTGCACAACACTTACCATGAGCACACAGGCCTGCTTTCCATCCATGAAGCCCTTGGGGATGGAATTGGGAGTGAGGATTTCATACCTTGGGGAGAGGGGCAGAGAATAGGATTTTATTGAATTTTTTTCTTACATATAGCTGCCAGAGAACAAGACAACTGGTTACAGTGTTATTATTCTGATACCTCTGCCTGAACTCCTGGAAGACAATGCGGTTGGGGAAGCCCTGTCTGCAGATACGGATCCCCTCCAGCACACCGTTGCACCTCAGCTGGTCAAGAACCAGGTGGGGGTCCAGTTTACCAGCCTGAGAAAGAAGAACATTTGCTGATAAGCAGTGTGGCAAAACAGAGAGAACGGCTTTATTCTACACAGTGGCTTTAAGACCGAATCACTGCGAGATCGCGCTAACACAAAGATCACTTCCTACTGGTTTATTTCTGTTGTCCCTTTTAGTAGTAACTCTGACGTTCAAAGAAATATTGTTAAACACTGAGGTCTGAACTAGCTGACGTTTCTGCTGTTCTTACTTTATGAACTGTGTTGCTTTGCCAGAGTCTTTGATGAACCAAATCTAGTGTTATGAACAGCAACAGCATCGCCGGTCAGACTGACTGCTAGTTTGGGTGGTTTCATTTCTTAGTCTGTGGCCCAACAGGTACATTAGCTCTCCAAGGTAACGTTAGTCAAAGTTGACAAATGAAAGCATCAAAACATGCATTTTAGATAAATGAGATGAGAGTAAGTCCAGTAGTTCCTCGTCCCCAGTTTGCTCAGTGCAGTTATATTTTTTCTACGGGATGCAGGAAGTTTTCTACCCGGAAGTGACACAAACATTGTGATTCTATAGCAATTTAAAAATAAGTTCTAAGAACTATGGAACAAAACTAGGAACTGAGCAGGTTTAGTAGGTTTTTGGTCCTCTGACGGTGGAAACACCATAACAGATGACAGTATTTCTCCGGTACCTTTTTCTCGTGGTTAGGAATGATGCAACGGACAAAGTTGGGGTTTGTGTTCCTCAGCGTGGCCATGAGCTTGGACAGCTGCTCTTTGTACAGCTGGCCCACTGTGCGGAACATGCCCTTGCGGGTCTTAAAGGCACCGGGCATATCGGACATGCCAGACACCTTATCCAGACCCACGATGCGGTCCACTGAAAAAAAGAAACAACAGAAAGAGAGAGGATAGAGAGAGAAAAGAGACACTATGTAAGAAGCTAGTGGATTTTTTGTTATTTATAATTTGAATATTTAACCAGGCAAACTCAAACCATATGCATGTCACAAGGGAGAATGAATATGACCATTGTCTCTCCACTTCCTCTTGGTAAACAATACATAAACCAGGAAAAAGGCGGTTCATAACACCAGGACCAGTGAAAAACCACACAAAACACAGAGTGAATGCTGAGGGGAAACGGGAATCTGGAGTAGGATGACCGAGAGGAGTCACAAAAAGCAAGTGAAGCGTGGAGAGATTACACACCATGACGAAAAACAAAACTCAGTGCAGTGCATGGAAGGGGTCTGTTTGACTGTTGTAACACTGCTAGTGTGTAGCTCTGTGAGTGAAAACTATGTGTGATGGCTCACCTAAATTAAATATGTATGTGTCAGGAAGGTGGCAAACTCTGGCGGTTGCAGTGGGCATGTAATCTTTGTGGTGATACAAAAAATAAAAAAACAACAACAAAAATAAAAAAACACACCAAACCCATGCAGTATATACCCATCGCTGCAGTAACCATGACCAACACCAGGAGTCCCCAAACAACACTATTACACAAAGGGAGAAAAGGAGAGTTCAACGATAGAGCAACAAGTTGTAAGATGACCAGAAGATTGTGTTACTGCACGCACACACACCGCTGGTTAAAGACACTGGAACAACTCACAAAATCCTTTTATCCATTGAAAGTTTAAACTCAAAACACAAGTTTGAACATTTAGGAGAAATGGATGGAGAAATAAGCATGTTTAAACTGACAGCAGGAGTAGGGGGGGCGAGGGAATAGTCTAAATGAATAAAAAGGAAACCTTGTCACCTGAGTTTGAGTGTAGAAAAGGAAAACGCTGATAAAAATAGGCTCTCTGAGATTTCTGTACCTCTGAGACCCAGTAAAAGAAAGAAATGACAGACGAAATGGTGCCAAACAGAGGAAGAAATGGATGGACACAACAAGTGGGATTTGAGAAGGTAAAAACAAAGGTCCACACACCAGACAATAAAAGAGAAAGAAAGCACTATGAAATGCAAAACAGGAACCCAAACGTTACATATATTCCCACAACAAGCACCGCTCCCAGAGAAGCAGTGATTCCTGGGTAACAGGTTAACATCGGCCTCAACTCACCGTCGCGCCAGAGCTCAGAGACAAACTTGTCAGTGGACTGGTTGAGCAGCGAAGCCACGTTGTCATTCAAGGGGTCCATGTTCTTCATCAGCCACTCGTCAGCCTTGTAGTCCACCTGAGGAGTAACATTCGGCAGGAATTGTCAAGTTGTTTTCTGAGAATGACTAACGGGCCGGCTACATTGCACGGATAACGTATGCAGACTCCAACACTACACTTCCACTATAATCAAAGAAACTGGCTAAACCAGGCATGAGAGCAGCGCGTAGTGGTGCATATGCACCGTGGATATACGCTCTACAAGAGTAAAAATAGGACAGTCTTCTATTTACGTGAGCTGTGTGTGGCCCTTTTACACAGAAATGGATCATAAAGTGTCTACATTTCTTTTGAATTAAACTACAATATACAGGAAATTATCTAATGACTGTCAATAGTGTACAGTTTGGTTTAAAAAGTTTCTATTTTAGTTTATTGTTTCCTGTCACCTGCGTCCTCTGATAACAGCTGACAATAGTGTGTAGTTTCATTGCGCTGTGCCGAGTGCAAAAACTGAAGCAACAATCTACAACGATGTAGCCAAAGAGTTAGACCTCTGAGTCATTAACATAAAGTTTGAAAACTGGACAGATGCATGAAAGAAAAGGCACATGTAAGACAAATTAGGACAGAGAAATGTGTTAATGAGAATGCATCATAATGAACTACTCACTTTGCCAGCATAATGGATGACAGAGAAGTCTGCTTCATCCTTCAGTTTCTTGGGCTTAAAGAACTTGGGGTGAGTGCCCTGCTCCTGGAGCACCTTCTCCACAAAGCTCTTGTCTGTGGCTTTGGGAAACCAGCACTCCTCATCCAGCAGAGCGAGGATACCAGGGGGGTTGGCCTGCACACAAAAGGGAGAGGACACAATTCAAGGCGTGAAATAGAAAGGCCCTGAAGTACTCAACACATTGGAAGAACAAAGAAGAAGAAAAATACTGATATCTGATCAGTATTTTGTTCCGCCTCTGACGGACTTCCGCTCAATTACCATTTTCCTTCAGTACGTCGTCTGATTTTCCAGATCACTCCGCTAGTGGTGAAGGAGTTGGCTAAGGCTAACACTGGCGATGCTAAGCCGACGTCATCACCAAACGTTAGCGATTGGTTCTGACAGATCCAGAGTGGCTCTGGGCAGATCCAATAGTTTTAAACTTCAACAGAGAACCCGCCTTCAAGGAAGTTAACACTTGTCAATGGAGAGTGGCCAGACTATCTGTACATATGAAATGGACCAGAGTCTGGTAGAACCAGGCTAAGACATAAACAGGACTTAAGGGGGAATTTTGGTATTTTTCCAACCTTCCAACCTATTTTCATGGATTTGTGTCTGACTAATGTGAACAAGAGTCTTTGAAAATGGATGTAACCGATGCTGTAATTCAATAGGGCAATGGCAACCTCCAATTTCTGTCCACTAAAAGTTCTGTTTTTGCCACTGACAGATTGTTATTATAAGTCTCTGACAACATTATGGAAAAATTTCTTTTTTTGTGTAACTTACCGATGCCAGGTCAACACCTAAATTAGTCATTTAGACACATAACAATGGGAAAATAGGGGCATGGTTAAAATTAAATGTAATTCCCTTTTAAAGTCGGGTCACATGAAGGAGTTAAAGCTCGGCGACAGGAGAGAAAGATTTTTAAACTCACAGGTTTCTCAATAAGGTCGATGCAGGGCTGCAGGTCCAGGCCAAAGTCGATGAAGCTCCACTCGATGCCCTCCCTCTGGTACTCCTCCTGCTCCAGGATGAACATGGTGTGGTTGAAGAGCTGCTGCAGCTTCTCATTGGTGTAGTTGATACACAGCTGCTCGAATGAGTTCAGCTGGGGAGACACAGGAGAAAAAAAATGTTTAACACTGCACAAATGGCACAAATAGAAACATGGAGGATATTTTTAATACACCGAAGAAGGGAGGAGATTGGAGAGCTTCTTGGAACTAGTGTTAGTGAACTAAAGACTGTGCTCTTTGGTGGAGAGCATTAACAAATCCAATAGACATCAAGGAAGAACCCAAGGCTCTCGTATTTAATAAACATTATTTTAAAATGCCTTTAATTCATCTGGCTCATTCTAAATAGAATAAGATAACTAACACGTTTCGGCGCCTTTCTTAGAGACGAGTGCCATGGGTTCTTCCTTGATGTCTGTTATATTTTAATATACATTTGTACATATGGATCAATTTCACGTACAGTTTGCCTGAATTGTTTACCTCAAAGATCTCAAATCCAGCGATATCTAAGATGCCGATGAAGGAGGCTCCCTGCCTCTTGGTCTTGTCCAGGGCTTTGTTGATCCTCATGACGAGCCAGCGGAACATCCTCTCATAGGTGGCCTTGGCCAGGGCCTCCACAGCAAACTCTGCTTGCTCCTGGGTCTGGGCCTTCTGGACGTAGTCTCTGCCCACCTTGATCCTGGGTGACAGGATGGCCCTGGTGAAGTCTGTGACATTCATGCCCATAAGGTGGCTCACCTTCTGGGCAGCTGTTGCAGAGGAAACGGGAGGAAGAAAGTGCGAATAAGAGGAGAGGAGAAAACAACATTTAAGATATATCTGCAGGATCATCAACAACTTATCAAAGTAGGTGGTAGTTTTGCCAGACTAAAGGCTGATTTATAGTAGTGTGCAGAGCACACGCCGTTACGCAAGTGGCCTACGCTGTGTGAGGATTTATACTCGTGTCTGCGTAGTTCTAGTGGATCTTTGCAAGTGGACATTAAAAAGGGAATTACATTTAATTTTAACCATGCCCCTATTCTCCCATGATGTGTGTCTAAATGACTAATTTAGGTGTTGACCTATGCAAGTGGAGCGTGTGGTAGCGCAACTAGGGTTAGCTTCGAAGCGAGTACTGACTCGGTCGGTGGAGACGGAGAAACAAAGTGTCTCATTTGTGCTTTCTGACCAAAGTAGGAAAGCTGTAGCAGGAAAAGTCCACCTTATCCTTGATTTCATGTTGTTACCTAGAAGGAGCTGGGCAATATATCGATATTATATCGATATCTTGATATGAGGCAGGATATTGTCTAAGATTTTGTGTGTTGTCTTTTCCTGGTTTTAAAGGCTGCATTACAGTAAAGTTAAGTCATTTTCTGAACTTACCAGACAGTTATAATTGTTCTATTATTTGCCTTTACCCACTTAGTCATTATATCCACATTACTGATAATTATAATAATATAATTAATATCCAAAATAATTATCCAAAATCTCATTGTGTAAATATTTTGTGAAAGCACCAATAGTCAACGCTACAATATCGTTGCAGTACTGATAGAGGTATTTGGTCAAAAATATCGTATATATGTGACGGTACCAAGCCATGGCCAAGCGGACCATTCAGTTGTAACGTGTAGTTACATTTCTGAGGAGGTGCACGTCAGGCTACGGCGTAGAACCATAAACCAAGCTTTAGCCAAATATTTCAGATTACGGTCTGACTTACCGGTGTTGTCAGGCATGGAGGCCTGGTCTGTGTGGCGCTCCTTCTTAAAGGTCATGTTCCCGAGCTGCAGTACAGAGGCCACCACCTTCAACAGGCCTGCACAAAAAGAACAAATGGGAGCATTAAGGTGGGTCTAGGTTGCATTGATACTAGACAGTAAAGGCGAAGTCCCACTCGAAGAATAAAAGAAAAGGTTATTTTAAAAGTAATGTTCTGTCTGCCTTACCTATCTGCTCTTCCTCTGGGATACTCATGATCCTAAAGGCCTCAAGCGTCTCTGTAAACAGGTCCTTGTCCTGCTGCCCAGGAATCGTAACGTTCCCGTTGGAAAGGAAACGGTAGTTGTTGTAATTTTCAAGGAGGAGTTCATCTGAGAGAAAAGGGATGGTCGGAGTGAGTTAAATGGCAAATCCTTGAGAAATTCTAACTCGGTCTTTGAACAGAGAGTTTTGTAATATGTTGCTTACTGCGCAACTTATCTCCGGCCCCTGTGAGCAAGTAGTAGAAGATGTGGAAGGTCCTCTCATCTTTGGCCTGGCGAATGGCACGGGACTTCTCCAACAAGTCTAGTTGCCAGTCAGTCAAGGACAAGTTTTTCTGATACTACCATGGCTGCATTTTCAAATCAGTTTGTGTACTGCAGTGAGACACTCCCAAAAAAGAAACACAAGTACTACTACTGCAAGAAGCAATGACAGTATCGAGGATACAGGTTTCAATATTGGCACCAACAATGTAACCATTGACGTCAAAGTTGATCCTGATGAATTTTCCCTAGGAGGAAAAAAAAACAAACATGAACATTTAAGAAAGGTATGTGGAACAGTCCAGCTGTGAAAACAGGCACTTCATAACAAGTCAGAATCCCAAGACGTAGCACTAAATCTTACAAATCGAGAGGAGTTGTCGTTTTTCACTGTCTTGGCATTTCCAAAGGCTTCTAGGATGGGGTTAGCCTGCAGCAGCTGCTTCTCCAGCTCCCCCTGATGGAAATACGGAGAACAGCAAGGCAAAATATAAAGCGCACTTTACGTAAATCAGGATACTTCTCAGCCATGGAATCCTAACAAGACTGATGTACCGTGAGAACTGGTTATTCATTTACTAGAATGTTACTCATTGTAAGAAACTGATTAGTTTGAGTCTTTTCCAATAAACAAAATGAGTTTGTTTGCCCATGATGTACTTACGTCTGAGGAGAAGGGGGGACATGGGAGTGTACAAAACATGTAAAACAAAGTGATAAAAGGAGGGATACCGTATATATACACACACACACCGGCAGCAACATACACAAACACACACCAAAGCATTTTCAACACACATAATGTCGTTTTAGTGCCCAAATCTGCAAACACCCAGAGACCCTGTGACCCGTATCAGCAACCCATCACCTAGAGCAGAATAAACCAGTAAACCCCAAGCACAAAACCAACAAACAAACAAACAGACGGTCCTTTCGGCTTCAATATACCTCTGAAAACGTCTTTCTTCAAGCTATAGCCTACTGCCTTGTTTTTACTCACTTGTTCTCCCCAAAAAGGCTTTGCTAAGCATTTGTGCTTTCCAGCAAGGTCTTGCCACACCTACCTCACTTTATACACAAGTTTTTTTTTTTCCTTCACCTATTTGGCTGATGATCACTCATTTCTATCCAGCAAAAAAAACAAAGAATGGCATCTGCCAAAAATCCAAAGGCTAACATTGCACTGATTCATGAGTAAAGTACATATTACATGTTCAGTTTAAAGAAATCAAAGCAATGACGTTCTACTGTACAAATGTTTGTCAGGACAGGGGTTTCCCCTGACATTAGAAGGCCTAGGCGCAGCGCCCAAGCCGATTTGGGCAGCACCTAAGCTGAATGAATGTGAGCATAAAAACTAAATTACTTTTCTCACATTTAATGGCCGTTTTGTCTTTAAGCTTTTTGAGTGTTATTTATTTAGTACCTGCTCCAGCTTTTATTTTAGACACAGATATGGTGATAATAATGGTCCAAAATGATTAAAATTGCATTTTTTTTTTTATAGAAAAAACGTCTTAAAAGGGACCCTAAACCCCCAGTAAATAAGTGCACCTAAGTCTTCCACAAGCCTAGGAAAAGTACTGCAGAAGCCTGTGGGCTTCCTGAGGTTATCAACTCAAACTATACAGCAAATCTAATTCTGGGCTACTGTTCTTTCACTGAACCTCTTGATAAATAAAAAACTGAAACTGTTGAACACACAAACACTGCCCAAGCTATTTGTTTTATGTGAGAAAAGCAAAAGTCTTTGCGCAAAACAAAAAGCAGTCAAACTTTGGACTCAAGTAGAGATACAAATGATGAAAAATTCAACCAGACAAATCTATAAATGCATCAATTAGACCAAAAGAATTGCAGTTTTTCTGTTGTTGCTAAGACTCCTCCCCCTTATCCTACTATTGTCTGGCTGAATTTTTCACAGGAACACATATGGCTGCCCCTGACCTGCAAAAAAAAAAAAAAGAAAAAAAAAAAAAACTTCCTCCCTATTTCCTATTGGCTGGCAAGACATGTCACCTCTGCCCTTTATACAAAGTGACTCCCACAACTGTGCGGTCCAGCGAGGGGAAAGAGAGGGAGGAAGAGGGGTGAGGGGTAGGGTGGAGGGGGACCGAGGAGGAAGGTGATGACAGAAAGCAGGTGGGGGAGGAAGAGCGAATGGAGGGAGAGAGAGTTAACTCACATGTGACAGGATCGAGCTGTTCTGTTGATGGGAAGAGAGAAATACAACCTCAAAAAAACGAGAGATATGATAGATGTGGTTTTCATCAAACCCCTCTATGTTTGCTTTCAGCATCTATCATGAAGCTGGCAGGCCAGATAACAGTAGTGCAGGTTTTCCAGCCGAGTCTGACGTAATGCTCGACTGCTAGATGGTAGTTTTATTTCTGATGAGAAGATGCAGTAAAGCCTCTGGTCTATGTAACATGTCAGCGAGCCAGGATTCTTAAAAAAATCTGCACTACTGTTTCTCTGTGCCTGCAGGGCTATTATCTTGATTGCCATCCCCCCCCTTTTTTTCCTTTGAATGTAGTTCTTTTTTCTGTGGCGGCTGTACCACAGACAAGTTGGTCTACTGCAGAAAATAAGCTGTTTGAATACACAACAATGTGATGATGGATTAACAATCATGTACACAATCAAGTTCGCATTCACACTAGGGGTGGGAATCACAGCTAGGCCACATTATGATACATGGCTGTTCTATTCTGTGATAAAACATTGCTTGACAATCCTATAATGATACATTATATTAATGATATCGGTCTAATTACGAATACAAAATGCCGTGTGAAAAGGTTAAGTGTAGGTTTTCTCTCTTTATATACTGCAAGTCCAAACTGTTAGAAAACAGCACAATTAAAAAGGTGCCCTATTGATGTTGGGTGACGTCATTTCTTGTTCTTCAAACAAAACGGAGGCTAGCTCGCCCCTCCTGCTACTCATCCCGAACACTGTTTGTTATGTTTGGTGGTGCAGGTTGGCACAGTTTGTTTTTGTTGGCATTTGTGATGCCTGGGCTGTCTACAGAGAGCGCCTTTTTTTTACAGTGTGTTCAGGGGACAGGCAGCTAGCAGATAGTGAGGAGATGTTTTTTTACAGTGTGTTCAGGGGACAGGCAGCTAGCAGATAGTGAGGAGATGTTTGCTGTATGTGACAAAAATGTTGTAGCCTAAAAAACGCCTTATTTTATTGATTCATTCATTACAATATCGATTTTTGGCGCTGGCGTATCGATCTCGTATCGGAGGAGGACAACGTTATATTGCTGAATCAATATTTGATCCCACCCCTAACACACACACACACACACACACACACACACACACACACACACACACACACACACACACACACACACACACACACACACACACACACACACACACACACACACACACACACACACACACACAGTGTGGAAAGAGGGATAGGAAAATGTCGTTCCTGGAAGATGAAAGTACTGGAAGGAAATTAGCGATTATGTCTCACCTGAAAATAATTCAGATAAAAAGCAACAGCAGAGAATGAAGTGAGAGATGAAGGGAGTAAATTGAAATGATTAAAAAGGTGTGACTGGAGGATGTAAAAGAGTAATGGGAGGGAAAGTGTGAGGGATGAACTGTGTGGATCAGAGGCAGGACTGACCTGATCTTTCTTGGTCTTGTGAGAGGAGGCCACGTGAGCCAGATACTGGATGACCTTCTTGGTGTTCTCTGTCTTACCGGCACCAGACTCGCCTCTGTGAGACAAACGGAGAGAATTAACAGAGTCAAAACAAATCATTTAGAGAAGGCCACAGAAGAGTGGCAGACAAAACAATCAAATGAATGTTAATAGAAGTATTGCTACTCCCAACGTGTTATGTGATCTAGTTGAAACTAGATTGTAACTCACGTGCAAAGAATGGACTGGTCTTCGCGATCTGCAGAAAAGATGTACAAATGTTGGATTATGCAGCCTTTGCAGATCAACTATGCTGCATGCTCTAAATGAGCATGCGTTATCACCACAGTGCATACAGTTTTGTAGTCGGTACAACAGGAAGTACATTAGCCACAGACAGGAAATAGACATCCGGCTTCCTGTGACTGGAAAGAGGTGCTGCTCGGTTTCAAACCAACCAGCTAATCACCTTTCTCCTCCCATAATGTGGTCTGAAAACTTTGCTGAAGCCAAACATGGAGAAAAAGAGCACAAATGGGACAGAGGGGGTGTTGTTTGACGGACAACACATCAGGAAAACGGGGCTAAAATGGGGCTTGACTGCCGAGCTAAGAGCACTTCCAGGACGTGGACTAAATAAACACATTACAATACAAAAGCCCTGCAGGAAATACCAACTGCTGCTTGTAATGTTCAGCTTTTGTTGTGAATGACTCAACAAACTAAACACTGCATCTTTAGGTAAAGTGTCAAGGATAGCGCCGTTCCATTTTCCTTTCTTCCTTCTGCTTTTATGTATCCTTTTATGAATTGACTCCGTCAATGGCGCAGTGGATATGACACATGTCTTTGGTGTGGGAGATCTGGGTTCGATTCCCACTGTGATACATCAACCAATGTGTCCCTGAGCAAGACACTTAACCCCTAGTTACCAGAGGGGTGCGACCTCTGACATATATAGTACAGCAATTGTAAGTCGCTTTGGATAAAAGCGTCAGCTAAATGACATGTAATGTATGTTAGGTTTTATTCTTGTGGCTCGCTAAAGCACTTTGGATACATGCTGGTTGCTCTAACGGGCTATATAAATACATGTTGAATTGATTGATAAGGATAAAAGCCTCAAAACAACAAGATGACATATGCCAAACACAGGAAATCTGCATTAGCAAAGTAAGAGCAGCACTTAAGAGGACCCAACATAATAACACACGGATAACTAGTCTTGAATATTAAATTGACTTTTATCAGTCTTAAGAACAAATTTAAACAAGATTTTGTTTTTACATGTCCTGTATACTCTTAGAATGTGACAGTGACTGTACAGGAGAAACATCGTCATCTTTTTTAAATACAACCTTTTTTGAGTTTGAATCGGGAGCGTCTGGTATTATCTGAAATTGTATGATCATCAAATATTCTACAGCGATTGGTCCTGCTTGTCTTCCATATGAAGCCACAAACTCCCATGCCCTGCATGTAATTTTTCAGAGAGAATACTGACACAAATAAACTATCTATATCTATACTGATGTATGTATGCGTACAACCTATTCTCTTAGGGGCCTTACAGTCTATAGCTCTGTGTACTAACTACTCGGAGAACAGTAGCTGCATTGACATTGACCCATATTCCAAGCTTTGGGCTGCAAAAATAACTGGCAAAGGGTTGACGCAAGGCAAAAAAAGGGCATAATGTAGGCCAGCAGATTTTAAATTCCACTGCATTGGGCACCTGGATAGCTCAGTTGGTAATTACGTTTAATAATATTAAGTATAGTGAAATAGTAATAAACTTTAAACACTGTCTTATTTCCTTATAATGTTCTCAAGCAATAGTCTTAACAGTTTTAGGCGGGGGGGGGAGGAGACTTACCCTGCATCATGCTTCTGTAAGCTGTGTCGGTGATGGCGTAGATATGAGGCGGCATTTCATGCCTCTTCTTCCCCTTGTACATTTCAACAATCTCCTCTGAGTAGATGGGCAGGTTCTTGTAGGGGTTTATGACGACACAGAAGAGCCCAGAGTATGTCTGCAGGACAGATGAGAGGCGTTGCGTTCAAAAGAAAAGCTGTGAGCACTTGAACATGGAATAAGAAGAAGTGAAGGTACCGGTGGAGGAGGAGGGTTTCGGTTGTTCTACAGATGAGAAATATCATGGAAGAGATTTGCAAGTCTCCATTTAGTGTGCAGAGCAGAATCAGGATCGTGGACTGGGACATTAGTCATTTCATATCATCACTGTCAGGGGAAACCTTGTCCATGTCCTAAACTGTTATTTTATTTAAAAAAAAGGCTAATTTTGAAAACATTTTTTGAGTCATTTACCTCAGATAAAATTGACTGTCAGCGTTTAAATAATTAAAACCCAGAGACGAACGTAAAGGAGGGACCAATGGCATTCAATTATGATTTTAAATGATAAAATATGGACATACGGTATAGGGTTTCTGTCCTACAGTGACGATATACTAAAGTTGTATAGTTCTTCCCAAAAAAATAGAAGTTATTCTTGGCACTGATTCAATACTAAGGCTGTCCCGCATCAAGGAGCAGCAGGAAATTTCTCATGAACTCTGATTGGATTCCCTCACATATTATGTAATCGCGACCCCACCCTGCTGCAGGTTCAAACTGATGTTTTATGATTGTAAAAACTACTTTACAGGTCAGGTTAGTCAAGTCATATCTCAGGTCGACATGGTGGAATTATATCTTTTCTGCTCTGAACATCAAAACCCTTCTCCTTTCCTTTCTATAAACACCACTGAATCTTTTCTTTTGTGTATCTGGACTCGTTCACCTCCTACCATAACGTCAGATTGTTTTTTTGTTTTTTCTTTCTATGTGCTGCATTCCTGTGCTGCCCTCCCAGCAAGTCTGTACCAGGCATCTCTCCCCTGAGAAACGGTCCATCTACAAAGACTAAAGAGCCTGGAGGCACCACGCTAACCAAGCGTAGCCTGGATATCTGGGGGGGGGACAACAGGCTGTGTTGATCTGACCGGGTCACACACCACAGAGTCAAAGAGAGCAAATCACTCCCAGCCCACCACATGGGGATACATAACATAAATTATGCGGGAAGTAATAGCAGTTAAAACATGATTTACATTCCGTGTCCATCAGCGTAAAAACTGGACGCCCCTCCCTCCTTCACATCTCTCATGTGCATTGTTCCCTGCAGCTTCCTGTTTACAAGATAACTCCAAAACACACAGAGAAGGGAGGGAGCTAACAAAAGAGACAAGAGGGGAAAGAGAAACGCCTGCATGCCCATGAGTATCGGAGTAGATTGTACACGGTCTTTGCAGTGGCAATTTGCACACAATGGGTTGTCTTAAACAATGGGACTTTAATGAGATAATTAGGAGGTTGGATAGGGAGATAAATTGGTTTGGAGACTGGCCATGGCGGATTGTTTTCTATAAGCCAGCGGGGATTTCATAACAATGAAAAGGAAAATGCCAATGGGACATAGTTATTCTGATAATCCTTTGCCCTGATGAACGATGGGATCGAATCAATGCTTGGTTTGAGTCATTTTGCGTCTGTGACGGCTTCATACTCACATATATGAGACCAGAGTAGTATCTCTCCTTCAGGTTGTGCAGCACAGAGGCCTCGTTCAGGCAGGTGAGCTCGGCCATGTCCTCCACCTTGCTGAACTTGGGCGGGTTCATCTTCTGGATGTCATCCTTGTTCACCTTGATCTTCTTCCCCGAGTCTGCCAGCTCGACCACGCACTCGTCGCCGCGCTCCTCCTTCACAGAGCCGGCCTCGAAGCCCAGGCGCTCCGAGGGCACCCACACCAGCTTCTTGGTGGCCCAGTCCGCCTGCGCCAGTGGGTTGTTGACCACATTGCGGTCCACGTACAGGAACTTGTCTGCGGCCGACATGGTAGCTGTTCCAGACAGAGAGACAGAGAGAGAGAGAGGAAGAAAGTGTTTGTGGTTAGTGCTGGGAAATTAAGGAAATCGTGGAGAGGGGTCAGAAATTCAGACATCAAACAACAAAAAATATGAAACTGATTAATTATTCATTCACTGGGGCTGTCCTCGATCCCAGAAATTATCAGTCCACTAACAATTCAATTTTGTCCACTAGTCGATAAGTTGATTCAATGGACAGATCTGTAAAACTGGGTTTCTCCACAAAGAATCATTCAAAAGCACTAGTTTAAATCTTGTGTTTACCAGAGATGTGCTCATAGTTCCTTGGATTTAACTCATTCAGCATAAAATAGCATTTTTTTAAAAAGACTAAAGAAATCTTAGTTGACTAAGTCCAAAATGACGGACTCCCTCTTAGTCGATTATTCGACTTATCTGTTGTATTGCAACCTCTTTCTGTTGCAGTTTGCCTTAACACATTGAATCCTACTTTCTCAACTTCTGTCTTTGTAGGACTGTTTTGTGTTTTTTTTGTTGGTCCACCAACTGTGTATAATTTGTCTCATTGTTGTACATACGGGACTACAAAAGTGGGTAGCAAGTGGGAAACTCTGGTGTCATCAAACCGGACATGCTGCTGCCCATGGGTCCTCCTAATAATCATTTAAATGTTATGTAATCCAACATCACAGTAAAAAGAATTATATGCATGAATTGTTGCACATCTTGAATATCATCTGGCAGGAAAAAAAAAAGGTTGCGTTTTGTTTACAGGACCAGATCTTCGCTACACTCGCTTCTATCTTCACAGTATCTCGGAGGAATGCAAAAGGTCACCACTGTCGGGACGTGCAACAGGAAGAGTCTGCTCGAGACAGGGTCGGGTCGACATAGAACACAGCCATGTCAAACGAGGCGCCGTGTTCCTTTTTCGGCAAATCGCTGTGAACAATTAATCCAATTTCCAGCTGCTGGAACATCCGGGTGACATTTGCCCAGAGTCACAGAGATTTTTAAAAAGTTTATCTCCCAGTGGTTCCTACTGGTTGGCAGAGTATATCTGCTCAGACGGAGGGAGGAGGGGAGTTGGTTGCGGGTGATCTTGGACACAAAATGGGTAAACCTCTGCATGACTTGTGGCCCTTATCAGTCAAATAGTTTCAGGGACTAAACCCAGTAACTAAGTCAGGAAACAAAAGCCCCTTTTGTGCATTCCTGTTTGCGTTTCTGTTTCAGAGAAACCATAAAGATAAAGGATCAAAGGAAGTTTTTGTTTGAGAACACCACAGAGTCGTCATGTAATTTGTAATTTACGGTTTGTAGCATTCTCAAAAGTAGTGATGATCTGTTCAGTGCTTCTTGGTTTATTTTTCTGATTTAGTACATAACCGCATTTAAACAATTAATAAATAAAGTTTGGTTCGTCTCGGTCACTCACTCCCTTTCTTGGCAGCCTATTATCTCTTCTAAGTTTCCTGTTTTTAAAGACTTTGATATGGTTTGTATATGTATGTCTTAATGTAAATAACACTAGAATAAAATTATCACCACAGTGGACGTCTGTGTTTGAACGGAAAGAAAACTTGCCAACAAGCTTCTACAACCATTAAAAGTGAACATGTGCGGTGCACTTTAAATACACAATTTATGTAACAACTGCACTGATTATGCACTTGGAGGAGGTCCTCAAACTATTTGTTTCTCAATGTTGTGTCGCAAGGAGCAATGAGCAGATCGAAGAGCGAGGCTGACTGTCAAACTAGATTAAGTTTACCATAAAGTTTGCAGTAGAGCTGCAGCTTGTTAAATGTGAATATGTTTCTAGTTTCTTCTCTCCTCTGGGACAGTAAACTGAATATCTTTGAGTTGTGGACAAAACAAGACATTTGAGGACGTCATCTTGGGCTTTTTGGGAAACACTGATCCACATTTTTCACCATTTTAGGACCAAACAACTTATCTATTAATCCAGAACACAATCCACAGATTACCTTCATCAACGATGAAAATAATCATTAGTTGCTGCCATAATTTACAGTGAACCAAACTAACTTTCCTAACATAACTACACTGCCGAACATAAACAATATTTTGTACATAGGCCAAGCTGTGCACAAACTGTTCTTGCCTTAACATGCCTCTGAAAGCGGACAGAAACATGTTGTTGACAGGGAGTGCTGCAGTTTAAACCAAACAAACAGAGAAAGTGACAAGACGAGTTTGACCAGTACCGAGAAAAAAGAAGCATGTGCTCGAGCCAACCTGCCCAACTGAAGCAAAAGCAGAGACACCCTGGGCAATTAACTGAATGCAATGTGCTCTCCCTTAATTTGGGCTGATTTGTCTTGTTGCATCGGAGGGCGGGCAGTCAGACTCAATGGCCAATCTGATTGGTGGAGAGCTATCCCGTAAATGACGAGCGGGATGAGCGTGACTCGAGTCTCTCAAAATCTGATGAAAATCTTTTAGACTGAACTTTGTTGATTTGAAATGAAGACAGCACGGCCTATTTCTCTCTTCAAATGTTTTCAGAAACACGTTTCGGTGAACTATTTTAGTCCGATATGGGATCGTATTCTGAACGAGCCAAAATGATGGTCTGTTGTAAAAATCCGGAGCAGCCAGACCCATGTGACGAGTGCGTCCAATAAGCTGCCGGTTTGAATTTTTTGGGCGTCAATACAGATTAGGGTCGCCTGCTGTTATGGAGACGCATTACGTCTCTGCTGTGTTTTCTGAGGCACTTTTTTGGAAGTCGGGTTGGTGTGTCGGAGCCTTTACCGTCCCCTCACCTGCAGCGGGAAAACAGAGAGCTGCCCTATAGAGCAGGGGGGTCAAACTCAACTTCACTAAGGGCCACACTGGAAAATGAGAATGACATCGAGGGCCAGACATGTAAAGTTTATTAACATGCTTTCATTTCAAAAAAGTTAAATTATCTTGGACTTTTTTTATTGCATGTCTCATATAGCTTTCTCACTTACAGTTTGGTCCACATAAAGAAATCTGCAGAAGTCTCAAAGTCTGCAAATCTGCCAAATTCCGCTTTGAGTGTTGTGCAATTGCAGTTTAAAAACGGTTTCATGTCATTTTGGTTTGGTGCACAACTAGGCTTGCCAAAATTTGTTGTGGAAAATGATAGGCGGGGTTTGGCCCGCGGGCCTCGAGTTTGACACGTGTGTGCTATAGAGGCTCGCTGTGTTGCTAATATGCAAACACTATGGAAATCACAGCAGAGGTAAGGTCCAGCCCGTTGTTCCATTTATCATCATCATGTCTGGAATAGAATCAGCTGGAAGTGTTTTAGGTCTGTGAAAGTATTTTTGAATAGTAATGTTGTCCAGTGGGACGAGGTTCTGGTTCCCAATCTCAATTCTCCCACGCTAATCATCAGAAAACACTGCTTGTACACAGAAGACGAAAAAAAGATTGATCTGATAAGAAGAAGTTGCATTTCCCTGGCCTAATGATTGACTTTCATTTTGAACTAACTTTGTATTCTACTCAACTTGGATACAACCTTATGTATCTATATTAAGTTTGAGCAATTTGTATTTTTTAAAGTTACTGGCTATTTGTACTAATGGATACATCAGACTATTGCCAGACTGAAACTGGATTTTTCCGAGTTCGCTACAGATATTTGGGACCCTAAAAAATAAAATCTGATAAGACATTGACCGATAATTTCTTTTCAACGTTAAGACATAACATTCCCAAACCATCTGAGAATGTTTTCTATTTTAAATTGTGATTAAGATACTTGGGGGCAGGGAGTTTTACATTTGATAAAAAAACTTTCTAGAGGCCTGTCCAATGCACCGATCAAACTCTACTTCTGACAACCATCACACAAAACAAATTGCACAAAAAAAACCCCCACCCCAATTCCATCAATTATGCTCCTGGCAAAATGCAAACTACGCAGCATTTCGGTTCTGTTTCTGTACTGAATCTTCAGAGAGAGCGCCGAGTAGGGTTGCTGCGTTTAACGAGTTATGCCGGTCCCGTATGTTCCAGCACATTAACCCTGATCTGTGAGAAAGAAAGCCGAGGGAGAGCCATTCTTCTCATGGCCCCTGCTTCCCTCCATCCTCTATCAACACTCTGTCAGGCTGCACTACAGCTGACGCCCGTCACCACTCAACCCGCCTCCAAACTCATCCTGCGAGTACCGACCCTATCCTGTAACAGAACGTGGGGGGGGAATTAGCCCTGCTTTAACTCTCAGCTGGCTCCACGTTGCCTCCTCTGCCTTCAGCCACCCTTCTCTCCCTCTCTCCAGAGTCCTAACCCCCCTCCCCTCTGTTTATCCAAGTCTTTTCAGGGTCACATTCCTCCCATAGTAACCCTTTATCATCAGGGAGAGACGGCGAGCAACAGCATTCCACAAATTTCTGTCCTCTATGCCTCCCTCCTTACATCTCTCTCAGACCTATTCTCTGGCTTTTCCTTCCCGTTTCCTCCCCTTATTTTCTCTCACATCAGCAGGTCATGTGTGACTTTAAGAGTTTCATCACTCAGGGGAGATCAGCATCACATCCAAAGCTCCATAGATCGAACAGATTTGAGCACTCAATCCCTTTGTGTGTGTGTATGTTTGCATGCTGCTTTAAAATAAAACTTGTCTTTTAGTTGCTCCAGCACGCTTGGATCACTTGGCCCCATGCAGGTTTGATTAGGAGCCATGACTGATTACACATGGCTTTGTTGTTTGGCAAAAACAAGAAGTGAAATAGAACAGGCTGAACACACCCAAAGCTCTGGTGTTGGTTTAGCTTGCAATGTCTCACAATTACACTCAGATGCAGGGAGGCATGTTGGCTGCAATAAAAACAGCATCTCAAACACTTGTAACAAATACAGACACCATCTATTGCTGCAGTCACATTGCATTACAACTAACAGTTATTTTCTTTATCAATTAATCTGACGATCTTTTCCGAGATTGATCGTTTAAAATAGTCAGAAAACACTTTGAAATGCGCAAAAAAAAAAAGAAAAAAAGAAAAATCATCTTCAAGATGACGTCTTCAGTTTGTATGTCCAACCAACAGGCCAACACCCAAAGAAAATCAGCTCACTATCACACAGACAAAGAATATTTAAAACTAAGAATGGTTTGGTATTTTTGCTTGAAAAATGACTCTTATGATCATCAATATAATGCCTATTCATTTTTTGACAATCAACTGAAGCGTTCCAGCTGTAATTTGGACACTATGCGTAGTAAAGTCTGTTGAAATCTGACTCACATGCTTAGCACAGATAACTGAGTGACACACTTTAAACTACCTCTCCAGAGAGTAGCATGAGGACTCAAATACTCCAAACAGCTATTCTAGTTTGACAAGCGCTGTTCTATATAGAAAGGCGGGATAAAGACCTCCCATCAGACAATTTTAGACACAGGCCTTCCCTTGTGGAGACTTGACGGTTATAGGAAAACATGGATGTTGACTTGACTTTTGAGATAAAACAGTGTGCATTGGCACTCATCACACCCACGCCCCCCCCCCATGCTTGGCTCATGTTCCTGCTGCCGCCTTGCCAAGTCCTCCATAATCCTGTAAGAATCAAGGTTTCGCTAAAGTCTTGTCACCTTGCAACACGCTTGGCTGTGAAAGCATTCACTATCTATTCTGTCGAGATCCATTTACGATGAGATTAGCTGGTCTAGATAACCATGACAAGGATTACTCATTAATTAAATACATGGCAGTGGGTAGAAAACACAGTCATCCCGAAACCAAAAATCCTTGAGCTTTATGAACGCTGACAGACGGATTATATTCTAAATGCCCAAATGAAAACAGAGTTAGCGTTAGTGCAGTAGAGCTGCAGCTTGTTAAATGAGAAAATGTTCTAGTTTCTTCTCTCCTCTGGGACAGCGAACTGAATATCTTTGAGTTGTGGACAAAACAAGACATTTGAGAACGTCATCTTGGGCTTTTTGGGATACGCTGATCCAGGATTTTCCATTATTTTCTAACATTTTATAAACCAAACATCTAATCGATTTATCGAGATAATAGTCTACAGATTAATCAACACGGACAATTATTGTTAGTTGCAGCCCTGCTGTCAACGCAGCCGCACTCTTGAAAGAGGAACCATGGAAAACAAGGAAGGGAACAGAGGCCATTTTTAGAAACCGGTCTCATCCCAGAGACCAGCATGCGGTTACTAAGAGGAAGTGATGCAGTGGCCAGGACTCGGAGAAAGAGGCGGAGTAGGAGCCAGGAGAGGAGAGGAAAAGGGAAGAGCTACAATTTATTCAAGTGTCAAATCACAACAGGAGCTATCTCAATCTAGACCAGTGGTTGTCAAACTTTTTTCAATAAAAGGTTTCCCATTTGAATTATGTTTTTAAGTTAAGGACCCCCTGGCCAGCGATAGATTTACCAAACAGCCATGTCACTGAAAAACATCTAAATGCTGCTGATGAAAAAAGGCAACACAAACTTTTTTTAAAAGAAAAACGTAAAAACTTGGAAAAAAGTCGATAGAAAGAAGGAAGTAAGGCAAGAATAGGTGGAAAATAGTATCAAAAACTTAGAAAACGGACAAAATCTTCTTAAAAAGCGACAGAAAGAAATAAGGAAGACAAACTTTGAAAAAAAGTGACAAACCTTGAAAAAGGGAGAATTGTTTTTTGAAAAAAAAGTGACAAAACTTGACAAACTTGGAGAGAAAAAAAGACTGTAGAAAAAAGGAAGGAAGGGAGGAAGGAAAGCAAGAATAAAAATACTGACAAAAAGCAACAAAAACTTTTAGAAAGTGACAAACTTCTAAAACATTAACAAAAACATTTTAAAAAAGCGCTCACGTACCCCCTACAGTCCTCCAAAGTACCCCTCGGGGTACACGTACCCCTATTTGAGACACACTGGTCTAGACCACAATCTATAATGTACAAGGAACCAACAATCCCCCCCCCCAAAGAGGAATAATTTGGTGCGCCAGTGGCGAGGAAAAACTTCCTTATTAAGGGCAGTAACATCGGACAGACCCCGACTCTTGGTGGGAGGCCATCTGGGACACAGAGACACTGATACAGATTGGTAGGGCAGGGCGCAGCAGACTGTCCTTTCAGTCCCAGTTGTCCCGTTCTGAAAAAGCAGGTCAGCCCTGGTCTTTATAAAGCTGAGGCCATCATCCACCAGTCAGACTCCCTCTCATTCCTTTCCACTTCAGTGACTCTCCCTGAGTCGAGACAGCCTCTACCAAAGCCAGTGTTTCCCCCTAGCTTTATTAGACTTAGGTGCACATAGTTTTGTGCAAAGGGTTTAGGGTTCGTCCCTCAAGAAAAGGTTTTTCAATAAAAATTAAAAATAAACATTTTGTAGCATTATTATCATCACCATTATCGGAGTCTAAAACATCACGAAAGCAGTAGTCAAGCTTTTCCAGACCTTCCTCCACCTCGGCACGGAGGAGGAGGGTCCGGCCAGTCCACAGCATTCTGGGATGGGAGAAAAATGTCCTCTGGTTTATTGGCATTTCTTTAAACCAATCACAATCGTCATGGGCGGGGCTAAGCTCCGGACGGAGCCACGGTGCCTCTGCTAAATAGTCTCATGAAGGAACTTGTTTTGGTGGAACGCGTGTACGTTCAAAAGTAGTTTTAGTCGTGCAACAGAGAACTCAGATTGGACAGATAGTCTAGCTAGCTGTCTGGATTTACCCTGCAGAGATCTGAGGAGCAGTTAACCATAGTCCTCACAAATCCACCGGAGGTTAGAAATGAATGAATGGTAGGGAAAACCCTGAAAGCATGACCATGTACAGTCAAACCCTCCTGCTCCATCTGAAGGCAACCTATAAACCAGCTGTGCTGTGGCCACTGCTCCATTGACAAGAATATTAATAGATTGACACGAAAAGTCAATACCACTGTCCTCCCACCAACTGCATTCCATCACAACGTTGCATGAAGAGCTAACACCAGCCTGGTTTCCCATAGTTTGACTGCTTTAGACTGGCGTACGCAAACTCCATTCTCAAGTTAACACTTTAAAAAGTTCCTTTAAATATGCATCATTTCTTCCTTTTCTAAATCAACATGAACCACTCTCACTCATAAGGGATGAATTGGATTCACCGCGCAGCAGTTATTTAACCCTTGTGTTGTCTTTGGGTCAAGTTTGACCCATTTTCTAAATGTCTATATCAGAAATATGGGTTTCTTTTTAATGCCTAATTTTAATTAACCAAAAATAACAGTACAACAAAAGATCGGATCTCTACTTTCTTTGAATTTGGGGTGTTTTGTTAAATTTTTTAGCATTTGAAAAAGAAATAGAAATATTTAGAGACAGTATCCCGACCCGTTGACCCTTCTGTGATTATCCTTTAATATTAGTCTAAATAATTCAAGAATTTCTGCTTCTCAAGGATTTGGTATAATTTCCTATAAATTAGGAATTAATTATCAATTATTGACCATGAATTCCAAAAAGAAGTGTAAAGATAGTAATAAGTTGGTGTTAGTGGTGTTTATACATACATAGTAGTGAAAAGAAGTGTAAAACTGCAACAGCAACAAAAAGAAAAGCACCAAAAGTGGGACAAAAAGTCAAAACAAGTGTGGATTGTTTTGGTTTTGGCCCAAGAGGATGAATTATAATGGTCCAATGGAAGACAACACAAGGTTTAAAAACTAATTATGCCACTTTTAAAAGCTGGTTCACCCGTTATTTCCTTTCAAGCAACCTAGCAGTGTTTCCTCTGTTGATTTTGTAGTGGCGGCCCACCATGGCCACCACGATATCAGAAATAGGGCTGTAAAAAAAGTGTAGTCGCGATTGCCTTTTAAATTATCCTGCCAACATAATGCAATGTTGGCTGCCGCTCACATTGCAATTTAACAACAAGTAGAACTATTCAGAGGTTATTGGGACCGTCCAGTTTAACTCCACATACTGTTGTGTTGATGGAGTTTATTGTCAAAATGTTCAGTTTCTTCGAATTCGACTATTAAAACGACCAGCTCCACCAAAAACGTCACGATTGTTGTTCGGACAGACACTGCTTCAAAAAAATCCTAAAAGGAAACACTCAACGTAGCATTTAAAAAGCTTTTTATTTTTATGTTTCCGGTGCAGCGCTCACTCAACATCAAATTAGACATTACATCACTTCTATCAAACTTCACCGAGAGCAATGAGGGCAAAACAGCATCACCGATCGGTTTTGATGAATATTCTCTGGTCCAACTCCGCTATAAAACACCGATGATCCGTTCACTACCGCGCCCGTTTGTAACCGGTAGGCTACAGACAACATTTTAATTGACTTTAGACTGTCCTGCTGTTACAGACATGAACCAACCACAGACGCGCGCTGCAGAATGAATAAAAAGGGGAAACACGATGGATATTTTAGGCATTAAAAACAAAAAGATTGTACAACTGTACAGCCTGTACCATTTTACAATAAACACTGCCCTGTCCTCCTCATGCTGTGGATATGATTTAGCACTGTTCTCACCGCTGTCCGTTTGGATTCAACTGTTAATATTACACTTTCCAACAAACACTCCAATCCGTAGTTAAAGTGTCAGCCCTTCTTGTGTCTTGGTTTCACTGCCTTTATCCCCCAAACAGGCCAATGATCTACCAACTGCTAATTTGCTCTCATAAAAAGTGCGAGTGGGTGCCAGTCAGGGACTGGAAAGGTATTTAGTCAGTCAGTCAAAATGCATTATCGGCTCACATGTCGGCGCACTTTCACTCGCTCCCCTTCACACTCGTTTCCCTGAAAGTGGGAAGGGTGGGGCAAGGACAAGAGAGGGGAAGAAAGAGGAAATGACAAACTGAGAAAACTATTTTGCCATTCGTGGAACTTGTTGTGTGAGAGTATTTCAAGGAGGAGGGAAGGCCTTTCTTTGAGCACATGCTGTGCGGCTCTGGAGGACTGAGAACCAAATTAAGCCTTTGCTGGAAAATAACTGCACGGTATGACAGATCTACATCACTTTCCACATTACTTTTCACATTCCTGCCTCAGCCAGGATCCAATTTCACTCCGAACTGTACGCTGGCCAATGCCATCTACCATTTACAACCAGAGGCCCCCATTAGGTCTTCATTTAGCTCTCAGCACATCACCCACACCAGTGGTTCCCAACTTTTAGTATCTCTGATGTAACCCACAGCAATGTCAGATCAACTATTGGATATAAAATGAGATGTTTTATACAGTTGAACTGTCAATGGCTACCTTTAAATGCACATAATATTCTGGTTTTTCCCTTATTTAAAATAAAAAGACAATATTCCAATTAAGCTGTTTACATGGCTAATTAAAATGAATACTCCCGTTTACATGCAGATGTGCAAAAATAGGATTTTTTTTCCCCCACTGGTGGCAGACTTGTTGGACCGTGCAAACTCAGCGTCCCTCTTTCAGTCCTTTAGCAACCTTCTTCAAAATATCGGCGTTGTGATGTTTGAGCATTTCCAAAAACCTGTTGATATCCAAGTCTTTCATAATGTTTAAAAGTAGCTGTGTTCCTCGCTTTATTTTTGGGCATGCATCTCTACCGCAGCCCTGCAAACTATTGGCCGTAAACTGTCGCAAACTGCTGTAAAAACGCTGATTGAGACGTAGATTCCAAATGTGCTGTATACATCCAAAGAAAGCTCATACAACCTGAATAATACCTGCAGTGCTAAATGCTATGTTCAGAAAAGGGCCATATTTGAAATATCCAAAAGGAATATGCCGTTTTACGTGACCCATATCATATTCAGTATAATAGTGCATGTAAACGTACTTATTGTTAAGGTTGGTTTGATCAAGTTTGCATTCATACTACCACTTCTTAGAGAAGCAGAAGCTTGATTTTTTTTTTAACAATTTCTGCGTTATTTTAGCTATTTAACTGTCCATTACTTATAGCAAAGTAGTTCAATGGTTTTATCAATAGCCCTGGTTGGGAATCACTGAACAACTGCTTCAAGTGCATGTATCAAGTGAAGTTAAACAGTCTGTATAATGCCTGTTTTACCCATTTCAACCATTTGTCCAACAGGAATCAGAAGTCAGACCCACTGGACACTTATGTTAAATTACAGGAAGAACAGACGATTTGAAAATAGGGTGTTGGTCTGATAAGCACATCATTTTCAGGGTCATAGAACAAACTCCACATCTAGCATTCAACCAGCTATTTCATGACACTATGGACTGGTTATTTGGTTATTTGACAAATCAGAGCAGAAGCTGCAGTGCACCAGCATGCCCTTTTACGAGAACACTCAACAGTATTGACAATTCGATAAATAGATGGGTGGTTACGTAAGCCTTTTAACAGACGGTGAAAGAATGCAGAGGGGAGTTAAGATACACATTTCAGTTTGTCAGCAACACTATTTTTCCGTGGAATTTAAGCTGGCACAGTTTAGTTTATAATTTCTGACAGACCCGGTGAGGAAGAAAATCTGCTATTACTACATCACTTCTGCTACTAAGTTCATAAACCATTTATTTTAAAGATATATCACTTGTTATCTCTACCTAAGGCACTCCTTTTTGAGTCACAGACTCATTAAACAATGTATTCACAGACGTCCGAGAGCCACATGCTAGTTTGACAACCTGGCCGTCTGTTGGGCCATGCAATTTGGACTGACGTGGGAATAAACTGTCCAATGGGAGACAGAAGACAGACCCATTATGCAGCATGTTTCAAAGTTCACAGTGTGAACGTGTCTGTGGTGAATGTGTTGCGCATGTACTAAACACTCACACACGGCAGGTGTGCAGCTCACACACCCACCCAACCACGGACAAAGTCTAATTTCTGACTTGTACAGTAACACAACTGTGCTTCACCACCATCACCACCGAATAAAAATTAGTTTTAGGGTTATTATGTTGTGCCTCTATGCTTCTGAATAAATGTATGGCGTTAACATTGCATTACCTGTTTTTACACTAATGAGTCAAATGCTTTATAGCGTTAAGAAGTTAAATATCACTAAAAAGACCACCACCTAGAAGAACCTAGGGCTGTGCAATTAATCAACATTTTTATCGCCATTTCAGCTCCAACCGATCACAAAAAACAATGATGTTTTTGCACATTACATTTTGCACGTTAACGCTTACTTTGTCTTGTGTTCTGAAGGAGAATTCAAAAAACGGAAAAAATTTAAGGGGGAATTTTCTAGTTCCCTGACCAAGCATTACCTCATCATTGAATAGAAAGCAGAATTATCTACTGAACCACAAGTAATGATCACAAGAGGCATGGCCAAGGTCCGCATAGTCCTTTCTGTAGTCCAAGTCAAAGTGCAACCATTTCCTGGTATTGTTCTGTTCTATTGAAACCTTACAGGTGCTTGCTGTGAGGGGGGAGGTTGGAGGAAAGGATGGGGGAAAAGGATGGGGTGGTGGCAAAAACAAGAAGAGGAAAAGGAGGCATGGGGTTTGGAGGGGGGTGGGAATGAAGGAAAGCACAGACAGGGAACAGAGGGTGCAGAGAAATGTCTGAAGAGGAGGCAGAGACAACAAGGAAATGCAAGAAATAAAACAGCAGTAAAAAGGAAATGAGAAACCAACCAACCATTCTGACTGAGGTCACTTAATTATGCCGTTCATGTCAACCAGAAGAAATGTTTTGGGCAGAACAAAAATAGACGAGACATTAAAGAAAAAACATGTTTGAAAGAACTGAATTAAAAAGGCCACCATTAGTGATATATGGGACATGCAGGATGTGTGCAAGCTGAAGTCTTGGTGTTTGTCTGCAATAAAAAAAACAGACATTACAGGCCCTTATCTTGCACCTGGCGCAGCGCAAAGTCCAACGCAACTGTCTTTGCTAGTTTAAGACCGACGCAGTTGTCAGTTTCCCGTCCAGCGCCCACGTTGTTTAAATAGCAAATGCAACCGCACCCATCTGTGGCCCATGGGCGTACAGGGAGGTGTGTTCAGGTGCATTCTGGGCATGCTGTTCTTACAGGGAGGTGTGTTCAGGTGCATTCTGGGCGTGCTGTTCTTACAGGGAGGTGTGTTCAGGTGCATTCTGGGCGTGCTGTTCTTACAGGGAGGTGTGTTCAGGTGCATTCTGGGCATGCTGTTCTTACAGGGAGGTGTGTTCAGGTGCATTCTGGGCGTGCTGTTCTTACAGGGAGGTGTGTTCAGGTGCATTCTGGGCGTGCTGGTCTTACAGGGAGGTGTGTTCAGGTGCATTCTGGGCGTGCTGTTCTTACAGGGAGGTGTGTTCAGGTGCATTCTGGGCGTGCTGTTCTTACAGGGAGGTGTGTTCAGGTGCATTCTGGGCGTGCTGGTCTTACAGGGAGGTGTGTTCAGGTACATACTGGGCATATTGCTATCTTGAGGCAGCGGGAAGTGATCACACCATTGACCAACAAAAACCTGGTCTAAAGTCAATAACGCAGCATTTCATTGTTATTTTAACAGAGCATTAGTAAAATGCTCTTAGGCTCGTGCACAGAGCATGCACACTATGCTTGTTACACACACAGGGACACACAGCAGCACACACACACGCAGAAGATTACAAATAAAAATATTACGGTGCAAATCCTCCATCATAAAAGCAATGCGCAAAGGTCCAAACGCGCCTGGCTTTTAAAAGGGAATGGGAGAAGACACTCCGATTGGTTTATTGCATGTTCAACCCAAAACACACCTCTGATTAACGAAGACACTAAGTACAACCCTTTAGGACCAGGCGCCAGGCACACGGACCCTTTTTTCCACCGTTAAACTAGCAAAAGTGGATTTGGACACGCCCTAAACACACCTGCGCCAGGCGCTTAGGTCGTGAAAATTAGGGCTGAACGATACATTGAATTTTCATCGTCATCGCGATATGAACTTGCGCGATGAACACATCGCAACAGACAGCCTGACACGATGAATAGACGGGTTTCCTGTTTACAAACATTACAGGGTGCGTGCGCATACCAGTGGCAGAAAGCCAGATGCTGGTCCGATAATGCAAACGCATTTTTGTCTCAGTGCACATTGTCTTAGTCCCTTCATTTCGTCATGGCATTTATATAACACATACTATATGGTCTTACAAAGCTAACGTTTTTGAGCGATTACAATTTAATCCGTTTTTGTGAACTGGAGAGGTCTCGTTACGAGGAAGCTAGCTATAGCTCTGTTTGCCATTCATTCCAATGGGGAAACATCGCGGCTAGACTTTGGACATACATTGCATATATTTACACTTTGAATTTTGTCATGGCATTTATATAACACATACTATATGGTCTTACAAAGCTAACGTTTTTGACCGATTACAATTTAATCATTTTGAAGTGTTACTGTGATATATATGTATGGCTATAATGATCATTTTAGGCTAATGTAATAGCCCGTGTTAGCAGCAGGGTTACTCCTGAGTGTACCCTTATGGTTGGTTTATGCCTTTAAAAAAATGGCCAGGATTTCTGGGAAAAGGTACGATATGTTTGTTTCAAAACATCACTGCAGGTTGATTGTTTTTAGCAGCAGAGGTTGACTGTGGGCGAGAGGGCGACAACACTGTCTTGGTTAGCTCGCAGAAGCTCTAATGCCTCTGTCTCGGCAACGTTAGCTAATGTCCGCTAGCTAATGTAGGCTAGTTAGCTTTGTATGTAACTTAACAAAAACCCACCCATCTCAGAGGAGCGAAGCTTAATATTTCATTCAATACAGTTATGTACAAAAGGAGCACTAACGCCACAGGTCTTATCTTGGCAACGTGGACGCAGATATACTCCGAAGGCAGTCGCAATATTTACTTAGTAGGCTAGGCTAACGCTATTGCGCTAACGTTACCAAAACATCGACGCAACTTTTCTGATTGATACAATGGGAGCCTGACTCTTGCATATGAACCCAATCAGCCCCTCTTACGGCTTGAAGCTATAACCTCCGCCAGTTTTTGGCAAAAGCATGCTTCCCCCTAGGTATATTAAACATCACGCACCCATCACTGGCTCTGTTTGTACAATTAACCACGCAACAACTCCTTGGCATTTTGACTTACGCTATGCCGCTACTACTAGCTAGCTACACAACACGTCTTCTTTCTGCCCCCCTGGTTGCGTGCACAAACAGTGATGACGTTGCCGAGAAACCCATGTATATAGAGTAATGAATGACAGAGAAAACCTTCATTGACATTTGAATATTTATCGCAAGTCATATCGTCATCGCAATATTAAACAATGTTATCGCACATCGCAGCTTTTCCTCATATCGTGCAGCCCTAGTGAAAATAGGGCCCTTAGTGTCTATTTGGATACACAAGTGAGTTTCACCCAGTGTTGACTATAACTACTGTAAATACTGACAACAGTCTCCGCTCTGACTGGAATGTTTTTACTGCATGTATGAATCTCAGCTGACGTGTAGGAAATTAGAATATGCACGGCACTTTACCAGCCTACCAATCATCAACAACATCTATTACTAGGTATTACTAAGTAATACTAGAAACTACATGAGTAATGCATTTAGAAAAGATAATTGGCACAGTCCAACTGCCTCAACAGCCGCTTTGTCACACTCTTTAGAAATGTTTAGACATTGTATATTATGGTAGACTGATTTGGCGCAGACTAGGGTTGCAACCAACGATCATTTTCGTTGTTTATTAGCCTAAATATGGTCACAAAAAATGAGTGACAAATGCCCACAATTTCCCAGAGCCTCGCTGACATTTTCATCTAGCTTGTTTTGTCCAACGAAAAGTCCAAAACCCATATTCTATTTACAATCATTAAGTAACTAAAAAAAAAAAAACTTCACATTTGAGAAGCTGGAGCCAGTGAATTTTTAACGTCTGCTTAACATAATGACCGTGAATAAATATTGGCCCATTCGCTTCATTTCGATCGACAAATCGTTTCAGCTAAACTTAAGTACTCAGGGTTTTTTTTAGCTTTTCCAGCCTGTGTTATCTGTTTCTCTCCTCTTAGCCTGACTATCTGAATTAAATGGATGATTGAGCCCATGAAGGCAGTTAGAAGGGCACATACACAACAGATAGAAGATAAGAAATACCTCACATTTGTTAAAAAGGAGCCTTGAGAGTCCATACCAGAAGACAACTGTGGGCTGAGTGCCATACTGTGTCACGCTGCACCAAAAGCAAGGAGGCCTGCATCTAATCTGGCTCATCCAGGGCGACCTACCTTCAATGAAATCTAAACATCCACAGGCACGTTCTCTCAGACTGTATCATTTTGAGAAGATTGAACAGCCTCGTACACCAGCCCCCTGTTCACTTTTTAAGACGTCTGCGTTTCATTTTGTCTAGCACACAGTACATAACTTTCCAGAGTTTGGACATTGCTGACACACGAATGATGGAATGTAACGATCTCTGCAGGGGGCTCCATAACTGCACTGAAACGCTCGCTTATTGCCAAAAAAGCAAGAAAATCTGACCTCCAGAGAAGCCATTGCATAATGCATTGCTAGAGCCTGATTCATTACTCTAATACAATTACAGGATATGACATACTACATGTCACCTAATGTGCCCCTTTGAGGATGTGCATTTCTTAACACAGCACACTGCTATATGATAGGAGTGTAGATGTGTCACCTGGGGAACTATTAGATTACTTTGATAACACCAGCAACAGCTTGTTGCTGCAGTGTGCATTTGCAATCATTTTATGCCCTGAGTACCAAATCATTATAAATGTGGTAAGCTCACACTGGGGTTTAATGGATTCTTGGCAGAAGTAAACGTATGGTTCTGATTACTACAAATGAGAGCAACGAGGTGTTGCTCTCGCTCTCTCGGATAACCTTAACACTTCGTACAAAGAGAAGCCGGTTTGGGTGAAGGAACGCCAGCTTCGATGTCTGACATGACGTAGAGTTCGTGCAGTATCCGAAACTAACTTTTAGACTCACAGGCCAAGTTGGCAGGTAGATGGAAGAAATCCACCGACCAAGCATATTTTTTACTGGCCTAAATATTAAATTGAGGGGTCTTGTAACATGCATCTTAAAACTTTCTGTTTGGGGTTGCAAGTCCTGCTGGTTTATCCTCCGCTTTTTCATCGTGCTCTCTTTTGGAAGGCTGGCTGACTCCTGCCATAAATCGCCACATACTGGCTATTTAATTAGCCTGAGGTAAACGCTAGCTATCAGTAAACAGAAGTGACGTGGTGGCTGGCGTTCCGGTGTGTTTGTGCAAGTGTACGTTTGTGTGTTTGCGCGTGTGTGTGTGTGTGTCCGCCCCCACAAAGCTCTGCCGTGCAGTCAGCAGAGGAATAGAAGAAAGTAGCTGCAGCTTCACCAAAATGAAGACTGAAAAACAACCATTTTGGCATAAACCTTTACCGACATGTGGCTGATAGCCCTCTGAGAAATACCCACATTTGGCGCTCGACAAGTGGTAATTTAGGACCCGAAGTTAACGCATAATTTCTTTACTAATACTCAGCCACACAGCTAGTCATACTGGAAGTCAGTAGGGCGTGTGGTGCAAGCATACCAGAGTGTGTTTGCTTCCCTGAGTGCAAACACAATGATGTGCCATCTAACAGAGCAAACACAAATTGCACTGACATAGCAGACTTATGTATGTAGGTGTGCAACGACACGGCATGGTTAGGCATGACGAGAATGTGACAGATCAGGGGAAAGTTTGAGATTGGAATGAAAAGTAAAAAAGAGACTCACTAATCTATTCAAATAGTTGGCGATTAATTTAATGGTTAACAACTAGTCCATTAATCTTTGCAGCTCTACAAGTGGGTTGCTCTAACGTGTATTTGTGTTGGACTTAATGTAGGAAGATAAGTTTCCTGTGATCATTCATGTACTGGCTGCAAACTGAAGAAAATGAACAGGCGCTAGGCAATATGGGGAGAAAAATTACAATAAATCAGAAGACGTTCTACCTAATAGTTGCTTGGATTCTTTCCATATCCACATTTATCACTCCAAATACCTTTACATTTCTCTTAAACCTAAAATTATATTTGTACATAATCTACCAAACACTGCCACGTTTTCGGCATATATCATTTTACATTTGGTAATTTAGTATATTCTGACTCAGGGGTCTAAGATTGAAGGGTGTCCTATGCTTTACACTCCGTGAAGCCCTCTAAAAACAGGCAAACTTTGGGCTATATAAATAAAATATATCATAACTTGGCTTGATATTGATGTATCCCATTAAATAGCCATGGAAAACTCATGCTGTCTAGCTGATGTTCATCACAGTGAACCGCACTGTAATTACAAGACAAACCTGGTCATTTTCAGCTGGAATTCTTGTGTATTTCAGGAATCACTCTGGCTAAAAATCAGGCTAACAAGTGCCTATCAACCTCTGTTAAATGCTTTCTCCCGTTTGAGTCATCAGACCAGATCCTCGATGGATAATCTACAGAGTCTGTCCGAGCTAGTCAAACATTTTTGTACTATGCAGCCTGGACTGGGAGACACTTACAGGCCAAAACCTCTTTGGCTTTTTGGATATTCAAAATGCCACGTCCATCGTGTTTAAGAAGAATTCAAATGTATTAAAACTTTTAAATTCTCTGGGGTCCAATATTGTGCTATATGTGCATGTTGTAAATTCTTTATGGGACCCTGTACGCTGTCATTTTGGCCAGGTCTCTCTTTAAAAAGATGTAATGTTTCTCAAGTGACTTGCATAGTTTTTTCCTATTCTACAGTTACAGTTAAACATAATGATGTACTGAGCTTTAAAATATGTCAACGCATTGTATATTATTGTAGGAGTTGGAGCAGACTAGGGTTGCAACCAATGATAATTTACGTTGTTAATTACTACAAAATAGTCCCACAACTAATGAGTTTTTTTTTTTGAATAACTTCCCAAAGAGACGCTGACGTTATCAGTGCCTTGTTTTGTCCACCCAACAGTCCAAAACCCAAAAGATATTCCTACATAAAAGCATTAACTAACTAAGGAAACCAGAAAAGACTCATCTTTGAGATGCTGGGAGCCAGAGAAAATGATCAAAATCAATCTATCAAAATCATAATTCCATCCAAAAGTGACAAAATGACAGAATGTATGAGTATTTTGGTCATACACTTTCTGTAATAAAACATCTAAAAGCATAACATATTATCCTATGGGGGTCTGTGGTCTAATCTGTGTCAGTTTAAGGGGTCCTTCATGTGAAGGAAAAAAACCCCAACTCTGCCTCTGGTCTCGCATCTGTTCAATCTGCTAAAAGATGCTCAAACTGGACAAAGTAATTTCCATTTCATCCTTCAAAACCATCATATCATCCTTGTTCACTGACATATGCAGTTGCTTCTCTACATAATAATTTCCCCAGCTAAATATTTGAATGGTTTCTCCCTCTCTTAAATGTCACGCATGTACCTGTGCACTTATCTCGATATAAGGAGTTTGTTTTCTGTGAATTTTATGTAATTTCTAAAACTGTATGTATTTGTAATGTATGTATTATCTAGCCCTGCTTCCCTTTCCCTAAGCGGCTATGCCACTTGTCAGGCTGCCCATTGTAAATAAGAACCTGCACATAATGACTTCATTGTAAAAGGTGAAATAAAATAAAATAAATAACAAAAAAGTGAACTCAAAATACAGTCAAATGTATTCCTGGCTGGTTTTGTAGGGGCCCCGGTATGCTAGCAGCAGGGGTGGAAAGAAGTTAAGAAAGAAAGAAAGAAAAATAGATAGATAGATAGATAGATAGATAGATAGATAGATAGATAGATAGATAGATAGATAGATAGATAGATAGAGCAGACATGCAGATGACATAGTTCAGGGAGGTCAAGCTGCTCGGCGGCCGGTAAACCAGTGACGTCATGCCGCCAGTCAGACATGCTAACTGGCCACACACGGCGCCCGTTACTATCCGTTACAACCCGAAAAGTTCAACTCAACTAGCTACAAATGCGATCATAATGTTCCCGGTGTCGCCCCCGACCGAGCCCGGCGGTACGACCCACCCACCCGGGTACTCTGAAGTCACCTCTCAACTCACATTTTCAAACTCGTCATCATCGGCCATTTCTGCAACTCATTCAAGCGAATCACTTCCTGCCAGAGTCTCTCTCTCTCTCCCTCTCTCTCTCTACCGTTATGACTTGTTTTAACGTTAGCTTTGATACTGTACTTTACGAATTCCGTATCACATACCGCACACATGTACGTGGATCTGAATGGAAGTTTAATTAAGAGCAATAATAATAATAATGTAGCTAGCTAGTCGGGTGCTTAAAAGTTTAACCACTCGGTTTAAATCTGTTCAGGAGGTCCCACTCCAACCGAAGTTGCAGCAGTTAAAGCCGTTAAAAAGCAACCGTTGGTCCGTTGCAGCCGTTAAAGCAACCGTTGGCTTCCTGGTTCCCCGTAGCTACTTGCTGGAGTGACGGTAGATTGAATGAGTTATGAAAGAGTACACGGAGAGAGCATGGCGGACAAACATGTCCCAAGTTGTGAATATTACCTGCTTTTTTGGGTGCAGGACGCCGTTTAGAGGGTGGCTAACAACAAGCGGGTGGCTCAGTCAGCGTCGCCGTTGAGTCAGTCTTCTCTTCTCTTCTTGTCGACAGCAGCTTCGCAGAGAGTTCTGGCTAAACTACAGTGCTCGTTTCCTCCCTCTCTTTCTCGACTCCGGTCACTCTTTCTATCTTTTTTTTTCTTCTCTCTCTCTCTCTCTCTCTCCCTCTTCCTTCTGCCCTCCCTCCTTCACTGGCTGCTCACTGGTTCGCGTAATTTCACTCAGTACGTAGCTAGCCGGAGCCGGGGTGCGGTCCAGGAAGAGGCGGGCCTCGGCCAAGTATGTACCGCCCTCTGGCCAATGGCTGCCGCGCTTTGATAAGCCACACACTTTGGACCAATCAGAGGCGTGCATTCTTGGAGATGTGACGAGCCACTGGGGCAGAGCAAAAAAAAGCGCAGGAAAAAGCTGAACTTGAAAGAGTAGAGAGGAGGGAGGGGTACAGATAAAGCTGTGTTTAATGAGAGAGGTATGTGCATACTAAGGATTTTTATGACCATATAAGTACCAGTCACTCTCAGGATGCACTGCATCATTCAGGGCCTCCCTCGTGTGTCAACAGTCTAGTCTGACCACCGTCTGCTTTGAAAACAAGTAGCAGTGATGGCTCCAACAGTTTGATACTCTTTCTGCTGTAAGTCCCACACACAGAAATGTCTGGGCTATTCTATACTGCTACTCATGTGTTTACATTACATCAATATATAATATAATATAATAATAAACTTTATTTGTATAGCACCTTAAAAAAAAAAATAGCTTACAAAGTGGCAGAAGCACATAGGCCTACAAATAAATACACATATATACACATCATTGTAATAGTTAAAATACAAGATGGGACACCTTTAAAGGACAGTAAAAATGACAAATGAATACATAAAATGAAATTAACAGATGATACGTTAAAAAGACAATAAAGATGACATCACATGAAAGTCAGTAAAAAAAAAAATTATTTAAAAGGAGTCAAATATTTCATAATCAAATACTTCGTTCCACAGACAAATTAGTGTTTTCTTTTAACTGTAACAAAAACTCTGGCAATATTTTTAAACTTTATGAAACTGTAGAAGTTTTAGAAGAAGATGTACAACTGTAAAACTTTGAAACTGCGGGGTAGAGCGGGGCGATATATCGATATTATATCGATATCGTGATATGAGACTAGATATCGTCTTAGATTTTGGAAATCGTAATATCGTATAAGTGTTGTCTTTTCCTGGTTTTAAACTGCCTTTATCTGATATTGGAAAGATTATATTCATAAGTGTTGCATCAATAATAGAGCACTGTATTTATCCATGTTAGTTTAGTTTCTCAGGTCAGAGGTCAGCAGCAGAACAGGGAGCTGGATTTGGCAGGATGGATATCGGCGGATATAGTCAGCGATCATGTCCTTGTTAAAAATAAATAACTTCACCCTACTGGCCCCTGCTTCCACCAGGGGAATCAAAATATTATGTTGAACTACTTTATATAAACTATTTATGCTTTCTTGAGTTCCTAGATGCTCTAGGGGAAACATATTTGGATGGAATAGTCACTACCAGATGTCAGTCGAGTGCAAATGTGAGTTGCGCATGCGCCACAGAATAATGAGATAGGTACATTACATAGCATTACATTACATAATTTATTATTTAGCGACATTTTCACGGCATGATCCCTGATGTCAGTTCTAGATTAGAGGCTGAAGTATTTATTTTTTATTTTATTTATTTATTTATTTCAGGACAATACACATTTAATGAACATGTACAGCAGTACACGTAAAAGTGCCAGATTGTAGCCCAAAGGCTAATTTCCATCTGTAGTCCCATTTGGCAGATATAAATTACAATAACAGGACATAAGAAAAACACTATTAACATTTGCTATATAAAACAGGATAAAACAGGACGAAAGAAAAGAAAAACAGGACAAATTATTAGTAAATGTTAAAACAGAGACACAACATACATATGCTTCACTAAGCTAATACAGTACAGCACACAAGTAGGGGTGACCCATACTTGATTAGCTTGAAGACAAAATATACACAGTATAATAACATTTGTTCTATGAAGCAAGAAAAAAATAAAATGAGAAAAAAAAAAACAATCAAGACACTTTATTAGCAAGTGTTAAGACGAAGACGCAATTTGTTAAAAGTTTGTTGAAGTAGCCGACAAGAACCTGCTGACGAGAGACTTCTGTAATGTCAATACAATAAAAATGGACCTACATAACCAAGTTTGTTCATTGCTGGCTACAAGTTAGCTGGAAGTCACTTGAATGGATTTCACAATGCAGCCAGATCTTGATCCCTTGGTGTTGTGCCATAATTAAACCGTTTAAAGGAACACGTCGACTTATTGGGAATTTAGCTTATTCACCGTAACCCCCAGAGTTAGACTAGTCCATACATACCCTTCTCATCTCCGTGCGTGCTGTAACGCTGTCTGACGGCTCCAGCTGCATCAGGCCAGCACAGATCCTGCAGGTGAATGGTTCCAGTAATCCTACTGCTCCAAATAAGTGACAAAATAACACCAACATGTTCCTATTTACATGTTGTGATTTGTAGAGTCACAGCGTGTACAAAAAACAACGTATCATGAGACACAGCCGTCTTCTAACTGTAAACAAACCGGGAACTATATTCTCAGGCGGAAGAATATAGTACTTGGGCGGAGTGATATGCTCGCAGCAAGCCTGTCTGAAAATATAGTTCCCAGTTTGTTTGCTGTTAGAAGACGGCTGTGTCTCATGTTACGTTGTTTTTTGTACACGCTGTGACTCTACAAATCACAACATGTAAATAGGAACATGTTGGCGTTATTTTGTCACTTTTGTCACAATTTGGAGCAGTAGGCTAGTTGGAACCAGTTACCTGCAGGATCTGTGCTAAGCTAATGCTGGAACCGCCAGACAGCGTTACAGCACGCACAGAGATGAGAAGGGTATGTATGGACTAGTCTAACTCTGGGGGTTACGGTGAATAAGCTAAATTCACAATAAGTCGGCGTGTTCCTTTAAATATGAAAAAACGGAAGTCACTTGAATGGATTTCAAAAACAACGTAACATGAGACAGCCATCTTCTAACAGTAAACAAACCGGGAACTATATTCTCAGACAGGCTTGCTGCGAGCATATCACTCCGCCCAAGTACTATATTCTTCCGCCTGAGAATATAGTTCCCGGTTTGTTTACAGTTAGAAGACGGCTGTGTCTCATGTTACGTTGTTTTTTGTACACGCTGTGACTCTATAAATCACAACATGTAAATAGGAACATGTTGGAGTTATTTTGTCACTTATTCGGGAGCAGTAGGATTACTGGAACCATTCACCTGCAGGATCTGTGCTGGCGTGATGCCGCTGGAGCCGTCAAACAGCATCTCAACGGAGATGAGAACGGTATGTATGGACTTGTCTAACTCTGGGGGTTACGGTGAGTAAGCTAAATTCCCAATAAGTCTGCGTGTTCCTTTAAGCCCAAGACGAACTAAGCCGATAATCGTCCGTCTGACAGTCTGGCGAGGTCGGTGACTCGAGTCTGTTCGGCGTGTTCAGTGCAATCGTCCATTGGAGGGGCTGTCGGCCTTCATTTTGGCCAATTTGTTATGTATAATCAGGCAGTGGGACTCAAACGACCCATCTGATTTGTGGAGAGCTAACCCGGAAACAAGGAGCGGGATGAGCATGACTAGAGTCTCTTAAAATCTGATGAAAATGCTGTGAATGTAGTTATCTGTCCATGAATCTGGGGGGGGGTGGAGCTTCTGAAGGTGGGGGTTGTATTTGAATGGTGGTTGAGAACTGCTGCAGGTGATGATCTAATTACTGTGAGGTAGGGAAACACCTGACATTTGATTTGATTGGCACTTCAAAAAGACCTACTCTTTCTTGAAAGGTGTAAGCAGTGAAGATGGAGAAATGTAAAGATGACATGTTTATGTAGATGGAATCAAAGCTGAAGCAACAGATATCTAGCCTCGTGAGACCTGATCAGATCTCGCAAGCTCCAGTTTTCCACTGCCAGATCAGTCTGGCATCTTGAGGTAGAGAAAATTTGGAGCCGTTCGCCAAACGACCGACCAATCAGCGTTGGTTTTGAGGCGTGTTTAGGTGTGACGCAACGAGAAGCAACTGTTCAGTCTAAACAACGTGGCGGCTTCCACGGATGAGATGAGCGTAGCTATCGCAGCGAGTTTTGATCTGAATTAGAAAGTATTCCTTCATTGAAAGAAGAGAAAAAAAACGGCACTGGAGGCTTTTCTCGGAGGAAAAGATGTTTTTGCTCTTCTCCCGACTGGTTACGGCAAGAGTTTGATCTGATTGGTTGATTTGGCTCGTCTATCACCAACTATAGGTGGTGATAGACAGATGGTTTATCCAATCAGATAACCAGGATTTTCGCCCCTTCCCAAAAGTTCTCCAACGGAAAGTTCCCAGATGGATATGCCGAGCAAATGCGAAGCGATCCATCTGGTGGAGTCAGGTTAACAGATATTTAGGGTAGAGCGGGGCAATATATCAATATTATATCAATATCGTGATATGAGACTAGATATCGTCTTAGATTTTGGAAATCGTAATATCGTATAAGTGTTGTCTTTTCCTGGTTTTAAAGGATGCACTACAGTAAAGTGATGTCATTTGCTGTGTTACCAGACTACTCTAGCTGTTCTATTATTTTTTACCCAGACATTATGTCCACATTACTGAAGATTACATATCTTAAAGGGATACGCCACCGTTTGTTGTCTCCCCTAGCTGGAGATAGGTGGGCCAACGCATTTTTTGTGCATGCATTGTTTTAGTAAATGGAATCCTACAGTACAGGCCAAAAGTTTGGACACACCTTCTCATTCAATGCGTTTCCTTTTTATTTTCATGACTATTTACATTGTAGATTCTCACTGAAGGCATCAAAACTATGAATGAACACATATGGAATTATGTACTTAACAAAAAAGTGTGAAATAACTGAAAACATGTCTTATATTTTAGATTCTTCAAAGTAGCCACCCTTTGCTTTTTTTTTATTAATAAGGGAAATAATTCCACTGATTAACCCTGACAAAGCACACCTGTGAAGGTAAAACCATTTCAGGTGACTACCTCATGAAGCTCATTGAGAGAACACCAAGGGTTTGCAGAGTTATCAAAAAAAGCAAAGGGTGGCTACTTTGAAAAATCTAAAATATAAGACATGTTTTCAGTTATTTCACCCTTTTTTGTTAAGTACATAATTCCATATGTGTTCATTCATAGTTTTGATGCCTTCAGTGAGAATCTACAATGTAAATAGTCATGAAAATAAAAGAAAATGCATTGAATGAGAAGGTGTGTCCAAACTTTTGGCCTGTACTCTATGTTGCCGGTTTTTGATATGATTTTCTCCATATCGCCCAGCCCTAATTTGGAGTATAATTCTTTAATTAGATGTAGAAAATGAGGAATAAAAAGAAAGGAGTTTTGGCGCTGCAGGAGAGAGAAAGGGTTGGCAGGACGGTGCAAAAAAAAAAACAGAACGGAAAAGGGATGAGTGAGACGATGGATGTTGGGATGAAGATCTGCGGAGCCATTGTCAAAATCTGCACAGAAGAATGGAACGGGACAATGTGAACCTGTTTTCATCCCATGGGGCAGCAGGGGACCCCCAAACTTCCCTTTCCCATGGCTGGTGTTGATTAAGAGGTATGTGAGTTCATCTGACAGGGCTGTGGGGGTAGCGTTATGTTTGGAGAAAGAAGTTAGATTAGCACTGCTTTAGAAGAGCTGTATAGGTACTCTTGACCTCTTTATGTTTGGTCTTCCCTTCTGCACACACTGTAGATGATGATGCAGGACTGAGAACCACATGATGCTGCTCTGTGCTCCAGGGACAGGATGCAAACATGGCCTCCATAGGTGACATCCAGAGCTGGCCTGACCCATAAGCGAACTAAGCGGCTGCTAAGGGCCCCGTGGCTACCAGAGGGCCCCCAAGAGAGCTTGAAATGTCCCACAATAGAGCTCATAACAGAGCCGGTCTATTTAAAGATAGAGTTGCTGCTAACAGGTCTCACATTAGTCTTTAAATGTGTATCTGTATATCATGAGTGCTTAAACTAATATTTACAATACACAAAAGTTGGTTTAGTGCCAAGTGCAGTGGCAACATGATACAATGTGGAGAGTCCCCCCAAACCAAATCCTGCTTAGGGGCCCCCAAAAGTCTAGGGCCAGCCCTGGTGATATCAACCCTTCACAACTACCCATTCAGCACACCACACAAAGGGAACTCTTAACCCTTGGTTTGTCTTCCTGTTGACAACTTTTGGTTTTTTCTGGGTCAAAATGTTAAATACAAATTTTTTTTCTACACTTTTGTCGCTTTCCACAACTTTTTTCGAGGTTTTTGTCACTTTATTTCCGATTTCTCTGCACTTTTTTGACATTTTTGTCACTTTTTTAATGTTCTTTTATCTTTTTATTTATTTCAAATGTTATACAATTAAAGAAAACACCCAAATTCAATAAAAGTAGTGAACTGATTATTTACTTTACTTGTGAAGAGCGTTGTATGGAACCATCCACGTTATCTTTTTTGACAATTTGGTTGAAAGAAACCCAAATTTCTGACATAGAAACTTTGTGAAAATGAGAACATCAGCAGGGTTAAAGGGGCTCAGGTATGGCTGCCATCCGCTGACAAACATTGGAAAAATGACATTTTTCTGGTCAAAGTGGGATTTATGTTCACCATGTGTCATTATGTAAGGAATGTGTCCGTGTGTTTCCCTAAACGTTCAGCAGCTGGGCTTCAAATGCATGTAGAGCAAAACATTGAAACGGCCTGGAAAATTCAATAAATCTCACACTCTCTGGGATGGATGGGAAATATCGGAAATTTCAGCCGAGAGGTCAAAGGTCAACCTCTGTCGCCCGTTACTTGAGCAGGACCAGCTGCAGAGGAGAGGAGAAAGGGGTCTGAAGAGTAGGCGTGAAAAAAAGAGAGAGGGAACTTAAAATAAACAAATTTCTTTGCAAATTTCAAAACAACAAAAAAGTTCACATGTAATGAAAACCTTGTGCTGAAAAAAAATGTACACAAATTACACAAAAATGGCACGAGACACAAAACAAACACAAGTGGGCAGAGGGAGAAATGTAGGGTTGAAACGCAGGCATGAATTACCAAATATGGACACTTCTGACCTCACTATCTCCCTCCCTCTCTCTGCCTCCCGCTCTCCTTTTCACTGTGACCTAGTCTCTCTCTCTTTCTCTTTTCCCCTTCAGCCGGTCGTAATAGCAGCAGGGTGTGTCCGTAATTCAGGGTGTGTAAAGCTATTATATCATTCAGTCAGAAAGAAAAAGAACAAAGGACCCATTCAGTGACAGCATGTTGAAAGGGTGGCATGTTAACTCACTGACCAATCTCGCTGTGTAATTACTTGTGTGAATTCATGTGTGTGGGCATTAACTGTCTCGGTGAGAATGTGTGTGTCTGTGCCTTCATGCATGCACCATATACGTGTATAAATCCAGGAGCTTTGGAAATCGGTTAAAAGGCCAGGTCCGCGAAGAATAGTTAAGAGCACAATCCAGCTTTTAAGATATGGCAGAGTGACCTGTGTTGTTTTCGTCTGTTCTTCTTAGTCTCGTCCCGTTTCCAGCACCTCCATCCTCCTCCTTTCCTCAGTAATCAGTACACAGGAAGCACTGATAAGACACATGTTGACTCACAAAAAACAACAACTCAGGAATGTGGAGTAAAGGGACAACAAGCAAGGCTTGTCCCTCTTCTGTTGAGATGTGTAGGCTCATTTATAATCTACGCCGATTTGACAACGTCTCCGGTGCAGTCAGTAAGGAATTGTGAGCCATGTGGATGTTGCATGGGAAAAAAGGTGGAGGGACATAAACAGCAACAGAGGCTGCTTTGTCTGTCTCCGCTGGGTGTTTGTCTGGAACAGACTGGAGAGCTGACAAGGTTCGAGGCCAGCATGTGTTTAAAATATAAATAAAGCTATGTATTTACTATCAACACAGAATGCTCCGGCTGTTGTTGTTACAGAAGAGTCAGCGCTCTCTCACACACAAGTTCAATACACAGCCATAAATCTTTGTGGGGACCTGTCATTGACATAATGCATTCCCTAGCCCCTTACCCTAACCTTAATCATCACAACTAAATGCCTAACCTTAACCCTTACCCTAACCTTAATCATCACAACTAAATGCCTAACTTTAACCCTTACCCTAACCTTAACCATCACAACTAAATACCTAACCTTAACCCTTACCCTCACCCTAACCATAACCTAATTCTATCCCTAATCCTAAAACCAAGTCTTAACCCTCAAACAACCCTTTAAACTTTTGGGGTCCAGCATTTTGGCCCCACAAAGCTGTCCGGACCCCACAAGTATACTGTATTCCCGGTTTTTGGACCACACAAATATAGTTAAACGGGAAAACACACACACACACAAACACACACACACACACACACACACACACAGCAAAAAACATCTGAACCAGTGATATCATTTCAAACAAAATATTAACAGTTTCAGGGCCTGAGAAAGGCGAGCAAATTGGAACAGAGTCAGTAGAAGAAATGTGCAACTGTGCCTCTCTCGGCCCGTTGGTTTGTTCAGCAGCAGCAGCAGCAGCAGCAGCAGCAGCTTCCCCTGTCTTTTTTTTGCCTTATATGGTCACAAGAGAGGTTGAGTATAAGAGAGAGAGACGGCAGGAGCGAGGATGGAGGTGTGGTCTATTGTTTTTGGGGCGGAAGAGGTGTAGGGTTACGTGCTGTTCTTGAACCTTTGGAGCCTGTCGTCATCTATTCAGTCACCTCTCCCCTCTTACGGATGGCAGACAAAGAGGATGAGCAATCAAACATGGGACGGTGTGTGTGTGTGTGTGTGTGCGTGTGTGTGTGCGTGTGTGTGTGGGGAGGAGGAAGCAGTGTGTTTCACGAGTGTGAATCCTGAGGCCTAGAGACGAGTCACTGGCTATTTAGAAGCAGAGAAAAGAAATTCAGAGGGCAGCAAGTGGTTAAAAAAAGGCAGATCATTAACAAAAGATGCAGTCATGCAGTCCCAGGTTATCTCCAAACTATTCAGGAATGTCTCTCATCCGACACACAACAATTTGTACATCTGGATCACCTGCATATGTAATGCCAGTGGAATTCCCCTGATTTGAGAGAAAGAAAAAAAAAAAGCCTGTGCCTTTCTGCTTGCTACTGAGCAGCTCTGCATGAATACATGGTCTGCGATGATCTAATCCAAGCCAGGACCCACTAACAGTGCAGATGGAACATGTCAAATGATGTGCTCCTAATAAGCAGTGTGGAGGCCCTGGGCATGAATCTGTCAGCTGTGGGCTCTGTAATGACATGCTGGGACGGGAAGGCAGGCAAGGGTTGGGAATGTTTTTTCGGTTAGCGAGTCGTGAGAGACGAGGGGTTGATGAAATGATGACTGCAGGTGCTCTCCTGTCTCCTTCAGCCTCATATACTAGTCATGATAATGAACTCTTTTTTATTTATATTGCACCTTTCATACAGAGTGTAGCTCAAAGTGCTTTACAATAAAGTGAGAAACCAGTATTGCAGTGGGTATACTGTACTGTATATGTATGGGCCAGGGAAATTTAGAGCATCAAAGACTTAATTTCCTGCATTCTGACACACTTTCATGCACCAATTTACAGTGGAAATACCTTTATTTAGCCTATGCAAAGAAAAAACACAGATGAAAATTCAATATATATAAAGAATATAATGGAAAGTATGGTGTTGCGTGTCATTGGGTATTTTTAAGTGGGTATATGGAGATCCTTTCTTAGTGGGTATAGTGGTATACCTGCGTATCACGTCGACTACACCACTGGGAGAAACTACAAAACAAACCAAATCACGCAAATTAAAACACGTGTAGACCCTTGTGTGCAAGGGCGTAGGTTTTGGTTTCAGCATTGGGGGTGGGGGCACATTATAACCGGGGACTCTGGGGAACCTCGCACAGACTTATTGTTAATTTTCTACACTCAAATAATTCTGTAAAATAACAAGAAAAGGTTCTGGCAGCTCATTACAGAAATGTTGTGTGTAGCTGCAGTTAAAATACAGAACATTTTCTGTTAGGACCGTTATATAAAAGTCTCTCAGACAAAGCAGCTCAGTTAGTAAAATGTTGAAAAAAACTTAAAAAATGTCACAATAAAGCGGCAAATAAATGCATCGAAAAAAAGTGTCACAATGGTTGAAAAAAGCTACAAAAATGTTGTAAAAAGCAACAAATGTTAAAAAAAAGTGACAACGTGGACCTAATATCCCAAAACCGATCATAATTTTTGAGGGGGACAAATGCACCTCTTCTAAATATTGGACGGGACATATCCCCTTCATCCCCCCCGAAATCTACGCCTATGTGATCACACCAAACAATCAAATGAGCAAAAAAAAAAAACAACGAGACACGCAGCAAACGTACGCCAAGAACAACAGCATATGTGAAAGATCAAAATAAGACAAGGGAAAGCATAAGAGCAATAAAACATCTGACAACTATGAAATCAAACAAAGACTGACAATTAGTTAAAATAATATGAATAAATATGTTTTCGATTGTCATTTCAAACTGTTCACAGACTTAATCTCTTACATTCTTGGATAGGGAGTTCCATAGTTTTGGTGCAAAAAAAGGCTGAGCTGCCCATACATTAATTTCTTTATTTACAGCATTTGTGTGATAGTTTGCATTTAAAAACCCGGCAGCAGACGATCTAAGAGGCTGTGAAGGATTATAAAAAAGATTTCCAGTCCCAAATCATTAAGAGACTTATAAACAAGTAAAAGAACTTTAAAATCAATCCTAAAAGACTCAGTGCAGGTTAGCTAAAACAGGGGAATAAGGCTCTCCCAGTTCTAGGGGCAGTGGCACAGAAAGGCCTTAATCCTACCTGATAGGGTACTATCTATCTATCTATCTATCTATCTATCTATCTATCTCTATATATATATATATATAATAATATAATATATTATAACAAGGGGGGAATAAGTTGGTTGGAATAAATGCCCAAGATGTTATTTTTTTTTTTTTTAGGATAACTTTTTGGGCTTTTCCACCTTTACCTTTAATTTTTTGACAAGACAGCCAGGTGAGAAAGGGGACAGAGAGAGGGAAGACATGCAGGAAACCATCACAGGCCAGACTCGAACCCTGGACCTCTGCGTCGAAGGCATAAACCTCTCAGTACATGTGCGCCCGTTCTACCCACTGGGCCACCCAAGATGTATTTCTGCTATAGGAGACAATAAAGGCTTATCTTATCTTATCTTATCTTATCTTACAGTCCACACATGCACGTCTTATAGGAAAGACTCTTTGCACAGAACGCGTGTGTAGCAGAATTTTATAGTAAACTAAAACCAGAACAGGCAGTGACATACTGTATATTTTTGGTAAAAAAAACTGATTGAAAATTCAAAACTATTTCATGTTAAACTTTGCATTTCCTTGTGGTTGCATTGCTTTACTATCCCATTGTTAATTATTTACAGGTGTCCAGCGATAACACCCCTATTTATTAGTCGCGATTGCTTGCTTTTATAATTTAGAACCCATAGCAACCTCCAAAACAAGCAGGCGGCCTCAGAAGTCAGACATTTTCAGTTTCAATGTGATCAAGGATGGTTGATCATCAGTTTCAAGACCCGAGGCATTATAATGTCAAGATTAGGGATGCACCGAATCCAGATTTTTGGGGTTGGGTCTGAATCCTGAATCCCCTGGTTGAGATTGTGCTGCCTCCTCCTCCCATCCTCAGTCCATGAACCCAGTAAACACATGAATGAAGTAAACAGGGACTGTCCTTCCTTTGCCGTACCTGAAGTTGCTGCATTCTGGCTGCTGTCTGGAGATTCCTTCATGAACAACTCGTATTCTTTCAGATGTTTCAGACCAGATGTTGTAACAGCGGCCATCTTGTGTATAGTTTAGGGTCCTCGCCACCACCAGACCAATCAGCATTGAACAGATTGAACATGTAGCTGGACTTGAATGGCCTTCTTTTGACTGAAAGGACTGCCAAACAACACTTCACCAGTTCTATTTCGTCTTTCTCACAGCTGGATTCGGTGCATCCCTAGGAAAAACACAATGTCGCAACAAGATGCCTTGAGTTTGACACGTGCAGTAGATAATTGGATACGAACCACAATCCAATCAAGATAGTCAAGATAGTGAGAAAGACGAGAGGGCGGACACTGCTGAATGCAAGGGGATGACAGAAGGCATGTAATTTAGAAGGCTGCTATGAGTGGAGGTTGGTGTGTGGCCGTTTCAGTCCCACTGATGAGAGAGTTGTGACAGCGTGAGAAAACACCTACATGTTCAGACAGAAAGCAGAGAGATGGAGGACCAAACACTGACGTACTGTATAATAAATGAATAACAGAGAGCTACTTCCAAGTACATCATCCAAAAAAGCCTAGGGCTGCAACTAATGATTGTTTTCATTCTCATTGTGTTGAATATTGTTATGTATTTTGGGCTACTACGAGATCTGTTGTTGAGATACACCTAGGCATGGGCCGGTTACAAGGTATACCGCTGCTTGAAAAAGTCACGCTTTCAAATCCACTAACATGCGGTATGAGCGGTTTTTCAATGTGTCTTCAAGGACAGAAAGTGCACTTTAGAAATCCCTCTCCCGTGCAGAGTTTAAAAATAAAATACATTGTGTTCAATGGAAAAAATTTGTTTTTTTACCCAAACATTTCAAAATAATACATTTTAAAGTGCTCGTATTATTTTTCATGTACATAACTGTATTTTGAGGTTGTACCAGAATAGATTTACATGGTTTAATTTTTAAAAAACACCATATTTTTGTCATACTGCACATTGCTGCAGCTCCTCTTTTCACCCTGTGTGTTGAGCTCTCTGTTTTAGCTACAGAGTGAGACATCTCACTTCTGCTCCATCTTTGTTGGGAGTCACACATGCTCAGTACCTAGGTAAGGACTACTAGCCAGTCAGGAGCAGAGTATGAGGGCCCTGACAGTACCTAGGTAAGGACTACTAGCCAGTCAGAAGCAGAGTATGAGGGCGTGCCCTGACAGTACCTAGGTAAGGACTACTAGCCAGTCAGAAGCAGAGTATGAGGGCGTGCCCTGACAGTACCTAGGTAAGGACTACTAGCCAGTCAGAAGCAGAGTATGAGGCCGTGCCCTGACAGTACCTAGGTAAAGACTACTAGCCAGTCAGGAGCAGAGTATGCGGGTCCTGACAGTAGCTAGGTAAGGACTACTAGCCAGTCAGAAGCAGAGTATGAGGGCGTGTCCTGACAGTAGCTAGGTAAGGACTACTAGCCAGTCAGAAGCTTTTTCACTTTGTAAACCTATAACGTGTCTAAAAAGATATATAACACAATAAAGGGAAGGGAAAAAGCCCAAAAGCATAATATGAGCACTTTAAAGCTGTAACTGCAATACCGCAAAATCGTGATACTTATGCTGAAGGTTATCATACGGTCAAAATCTCATACTGGTCCCATGCCTAGATACACTTGATGGATTGTGGGTAACTTTGGCTTCAGTTGTTGGTGCTAGCCATGCTGCTGTAAAGACATGCTGTTGGGCTAATGAACAGTTAGTATTCTGTCATAGTCTGGGTTATCATTGATATATCTAGTAACATGACACAGGGAAGAATAGAACAATTATCTTTTTTCAATTTTGGCCTATAACACGTCAGAAAATGGTGAAAAATGTCGATCAGTCACTACGTTTACATGCATGATATTCAGTTTGTTTTTTTTTGCCGGAAATGTACAACACAGATGCACAACAATGGCAAATTATTTTGTATTGGAATAATTTTGTTGGACCAATTAAGTAAAATCTGATAATTTCCCACAGCACACAAGACTATCTCTCACATTAGAGTGCCGTGGCACAGTGGTTGAAAATCACTGCTCTAATCCAAACACATTTTTTCACGTTTTATACTCTTCATAAAAACCTCAAATTCTCATCCACAGTGAGAAATAGTTCAAAACAACCAAACACCGGGAAAGTCCATAACTATTATATTGCATCAGTGTCATTAGGGACAATAAAGCCACGAACCCTCGGTTTGTTTTTCTCTTCCAACCACAGACAAAAACACAATTCAAACTTCTTTTGACACTTTTTATTACTTCACTTGGTCATGTTTCTGGTACACAGAGTTCAGTTGAATAATAAACTAAAATCAAACTCATATTTGCGATTCCCCCTTGACTTAAATTTCACAGCCAGGACCCAGAGACACACACAAAAAACATCTTTCTCTCTCACATTATCATCATTATTAGGCATACTGGTGTAAAATAACCATGCGTGGCTTTGTGATGTCAGAGAAAACGCCACCATCGTGTGGACAAAAGCAGTAACTACAGCTAACTCGCTCACAAAAACCTCCTCCACTATAGTCAGCTTTTAAGTTAAATCCTCTCCACCGCTAAAACTACAAATGTTCATCCCTCATGTGATACAGTGTAAGTGCAGCACAGCGGTGCGTTTTCACTTCTACAGCAAACAGTAACGTACGCACCGGCCCGGCCGCTTTTGTGAACGAGTAGAAACCCGAAACAGAACTGCTCCAAAGAAAACAAATGGAGCATTAACTAAAAAGGGTTAATGGAAGCACACACCCATCTCTAGACACACAAACAGAAAGATACAAAGACAGAAGCGACAATGCATTGCTGAAGCAGTGCGTGTAGGGATGGGTGTGAGCGGTTGAGTTTGCCAGCTGGGATTGTGGCAAGTTTTTTTAGTTTTTTTTTGGTTGTGTTTTTTTTTTTTAAATCAGCTGTTGTTAAACTGGCTCAAGATGGCGGCCAAATATGATACCAAACAGCACAGTAACGACGGAGGCTGGCAGGGCGGGGACCGCTGGTTTATTTTCCGATGATCTTGCTGACAAACGAGTCCAGCTCTTCATCGTCTTTGATCCCCACAAAATGGTCGACGATGTCACCTCCCCGTATGGCGATTACTGTCGGAACGGCAGACACCTGCGAACAGACCACGTTATGGGTTATAAGACTGCTACGTTTTGGTTTAAAAACTAATATCTTTTGGTTTACACCTGGCGTCCACTAGGGGTGGGGGAAATAAACCGATACAGCATAGTATCGCGATATGTTTCGTGGCAATACTGTATCGATACACAGACACCAAGTATGGATCTTTTACTATTATATACAGTACAGGCCAAAAGTTTGGACACACCTTCTCATTCAATGCGTTTTTATTTTCATGACTATTTACATTGTAGATTCTCACTGAAGGCATCAAAACTATGAATGAACACATATGGAATTATGTACTTAACAAAAAAGTGTGAAATAACTGAAAACATGTCTTATATTTTAGATTCTTCAAAGTAGCCACCCTTTGCTTTTTTATTAATAAGGGAAATAATTCCACTAATGAACCCTGACAAAGCACACCTGTGAAGGTAAAACCATTTCAGGTGACTACCTCATGAAGCTCATTGAGAGAACACCAAGGGTTTGCAGAGTTATCAAAAAAAGCAAAGGGTGGCTACTTTGAAGAATCTAAATTATAAGACATGTTTTCAGTTATTTCACACTTTTTTGTTGAGTACATAATTCCATATGTGTTCATTCATAGTTTTGATGCCTTCAGTGAGAATCTACAATGTAAATAGTCATGAAAATAAAGAAACATATTGAATGAGAAGGTGTGTCCGAACCTTTGGCCTGTACTGTATGTGTTGGTCAGTCTGTCTGCTTGACAAATCCCATTTTGCAGCAATAAAACTGAAGTGAGATGAACAAACACAGAAATGTATCTTTTTAGATGAAACAGATGTTGACAAAATTGTCATTTTGGGGACATCATTTGAAATTGGGAAAAATCTGAAGTTGGAAAAAAGGTAATACATAGCAATATGTTGCAGAATATTACAATAGGTTTAAAATCGCAATAATATCGTATCGTGACATAAGTAATCGGGATGATATCGTATCGTGAGGCCTCTGGGGATTCCCACCCCTAGCGTCCACACTAGCGCAGCGTTTCAGAGCTTCTAAAACTTTAACATTTGGAAACTCTGCTGGCCCCGTTTTGGGTTGAAAGCCCCGGGGCTGGTGGCCGGGTTGGCTCAGTGGTAGAGCAGGCTCACATGTACCGAAAGGTTTATGCCTGTGATGTGCGTTGTCAGACGTGTTCATATTAGGCCTGCACGATAAATCGTATTTCTTCTTCAATTAATTAATCGAAAGCATTTGACATTAACATGTTTTAATTATGTAAAGACATGTTGAAGGAGTTCAGACAGAGCCTGTATCAGGGCCAGATTTAGTCCAGATAGAGCCTGTATCAGGGCCAGATTTAGTCCAGATAGAGCCTGTATCAGGGCCATATTTAGTCCAGATAGAGCCTGTATCAGGACCATATTTAGTCCAGATAGAGCCTGTATCAGGACCATATTTAGTCCAGATAGAGCCTGTATCAGGACCATATTTAGTCCAGATAGAGCCTGTATCAGGACCATATTTAGTCCAGATAGAGCCTGTATGGGGACCATATTTAGTCCAGATAGAGCCTGTATCGGGACCATATTTAGTCCAGATAGAGCCTGTATCGGGACCATATTTAGTCCAGATAGAGCCTGTATCGGGGCCAGATTTAGTCCAGATAGAGCCTGTATCGGGGCTATATTTAGTCCAGATAGAGCCTGTATCGGGGCCATATTTAGTCCAGATAGAGCCTGTATCGGGGCCATATTTAGTCCAGATAGAGCCCGTATCGGGGCCGGATTTAGTCCAGATAGAGCCCGTATCAGGGCCATATTTAGTCCAGATAGAGCCCGTATCAGGGCCATATTTAGTCCAGATAGAGCCCGTATCAGGGCCAGATTTAGTCCAGATAGAGCCCGTATCAGGGCCAGATTTAGTCCAGATAGAGCCTGTATCAGGACCATATTTAGTCCAGATAGAGCCTGTATCAGGGCCATATTTAGTCCAGATAGAGCCTGTATCAGGGCCAGGACCATATTTAGTCCAGATAGAGCCTGTATGAGGACCATATTTAGTCCAGATAGAGCCTGTATCAGGACCATATTTAGTCCAGATAGAGCCTGTATCGGGACCATATTTAGTCCAGATAGAGCCTGTATCGGGACCATATTTAGTCCAGATAGAGCCTGTATCGGGACCATATTTAGTCCAGATAGAGCCTGTATCGGGGCCAGATTTAGTCCAGATAGAGCCTGTATCGGGGCTATATTTAGTCCAGATAGAGCCTGTATCGGGGCCATATTTAGTCCAGATAGAGCCTGTATCGAGGCCATATTTAGTCCAGATAGAGCCCATATCGGGGCCGGATTTAGTCCAGATAGAGCCCGTATCAGGGCCAGATTTAGTCCAGATAGAGCCCGTATCAGGGCCATATTTAGTCCAGATAGAGCCCGTATCAGGGCCAGATTTAGTCCAGATAGAGCCCGTATCAGGGCCATATTTAGTCCAGATAGAGCCCGTATCAGGGCCATATTTAGTCCAGATAGAGCCTGTATCAGGACCATATTTAGTCCAGATAGAGCCTGTATCAGGGCCATATTTAGTCCAGATAGAGCCTGTATCAGGGCCATATTTAGTCCAGATAGAGCCTGTATCACGGCCAGATTTAGTCCAGATAGAGCCTGTATCACGGCCATATTTAGTCCAGATAGAGCCTGTATCAGGGCCAGATTTAGTCCAGATAGAGCCTGTATCAGGGCCAGATTTAGTCCAGATAAAGCCTGTATCAGGGCCATATTTAGTCCAGATAGAGCCTGTATCAGGACCATATTTAGCCCAGATAGAGCCTGTATCAGGACCATATTTAGTCCAGATAGAGCCTGTATCAGGGCCATATTTAGTCCAGATAGAGCCTGTATCAGGGCCATATTTAGTCCAGATAGAGCCTGTATCAGGACCATATTTAGTCCAGATAGAGCCTGTATCAGGGCCAGATTTAGTCCAGATAGAGCCTGTATCAGGGCCAGATTTAGTCCAGATAGAGCCTGTATCAGGGCCATATTTAGTCCAGATAGAGCCTGTATCAGGACCATATTTAGTCCAGATAGAGCCTGTATCAGGGCCAGATTTAGTCCAGATAGAGCCTGTATCAGGACCATATTTAGTCCAGATAGAGCCTGTATCAGGGCCAGATTTAGTCCAGATAGAGCCTGTATCAGGGCCAGATTTATTTCAGATAGAGCCTGTATCAGGGCCATATTTAGTCCAGATAGAGCCTGTATCAGGACCATATTTAGTCCAGATAGAGCCTGTATCAGGGCCAGATTTAGTCCAGATAGAGCCTGTATCAGGGCCAGATTTAGTCCAGATAGAGCCTGTATCAGGGCCATATTTAGTCCAGATAGAGCCTGTATCAGGGCCATATTTAGTCCAGATAGAGCCTGTATCAGGACCATATTTAGTCCAGATAGAGCCTGTATCAGGGCCAGATTTAGTCCAGATAGAGCCTGTATCAGGGCCAGATTTAGTCCAGATAGAGCCTGTATCAGGGCCAGATTTAGCTAAGTGTGTTATATGTCACCATTTCTGGTAGCCTACTATAATTAAATGGCCAGTATGTACTTTATTTCCGTTAAGGTTATCAATCTCAGCTGTGCTTTTCCTACTATGACAGGTCAACATGTCACATGCGGTGAAAAAGGTCCATATACAAAACTCCAAAACAAATTCAACACATCGTCTCACCCCGTATTCGATCGCCAGGTCTGTGTGATCGTCTATGTCAACTTTCGCCATGGCAACGCGGCCTTTCTGTTTTGCAACGGCCTTCTCCAACCTCGGCCCGAGGATCTTACAGGGACCACACCACCTAAAAGACACACAAACGGGACAGGTTCTTCAATCTTAAAGAGGCAGTATTGGATCTGTGTTACCCTTCTTTCCCGCCGTCCTCCCGTATTAGTATTTTCCCGTAAATCTCCCGTATTCTAACCTGCGTTATTAAAAAATAATAATAGCCCGGGCCCATAGCAATGCAAGTTCAGAAAGGGTTTTTAGCATGGTACGAAAGATGTTACAGAGAATAGGAGCACGTTAGACCACAGCACTGTCTGCGCTCTACTCTCATGTTGAATGAACCACTCTGGCCCCGCCCACTAATAAACTCCTTCCAAAACAGTCTTAAAGAATGCAAAGTCTGCAAAAAATCTGTACAATAACTCACTAAAAGAGTGAAGAAAAGTTATGTGAAATGAAAAGAAAAACTTTAAAAGAAAAGCAATATGAAATGAAAATGTGTGGAATGAAAATAAAATGTAAATGTAAAGACAAGCAATGTTATAAATTGTAAATGTTCTCAGCATTCTGCACCAAGTGGTGATTTTAGCTTCCTTGTACACCCGTCTTAAAATGTAAGGGATACTGGAGCTTGGTTGGGGGGGTGGGACTGCTCGCGGTGGGCGCCGGAAAATTTCCCTTATTTTCAAATCCAAAACTTGACAGGTATGGTCCCGTGTCCTTCCTCCATGTCCTAAAATGAGTTACGTTGATTTCATGTCAACTGCAGAACGGTTTCTAGAGATGCACCGATTACAACTTTCTAGGCTGATTCAGATTTCTGATTTCGTTTGAGTTAGGCCAGCCGATACCGATTTTAGCAGATTCTGATTTCATATTTTCTAACCACTTTACAGCACACACACATTTTTTTCCCCCCTATCTTTTCTTTAATAGAACATTTTACAAAGAACACAGAACATGTTGTTGAACAGATAATGGATCACTATACAATAGAACTATATATAAATGACTCCTGGTGTGGGACATTCACACACACACACATCTAAAAGAGCAATGTTAGAACCATTTCCTTCTTTTCACATCTAATATCACACTAAAGAGAAATGTGATTCTGGTTCTTGGTGTGGTCCCTCCACACCCTACTGTCGGCTTGCAGGTGTTGCATATTGTCACCTTCCTAAAATAATTGTCATTTAACAAAAATGATTTTGTTGCCTAAATCATCTCCTCATGGTGCTGGCCACCTCTGGTAAAAATTCCTACATCCTCAGTTGAACAGGTCATGTGATTCTACACCTTTTAGTATAATTGCCTATGTCAAGCATGTGACTTAGGCGGTTTTATTTTTTGTGTTTTCTGGAAAAACCTGAAAAAATGACTTAGGCAATTATTTTAGGAAGGTGACGATATTGTAAACTTGTTATCTTCTGCACACACGCTGAAGAATGTCCAATCAGCTGATATGTTGCAGGTTAACTCACCAGGTTCCCTACATGTGGGAGAATAGTGCCGACACACAGAATATAAGCTGAGAGAAAGGAGAAAGAGAGCGTGCTGTGGCATCCTTGAGAACTGTAACTCTATAACTTCTGTTGTCAGTTAATTGCAGCGTTGACCGGCATGAAATCGCCAATGTCAGACTGACCTGCAGCTCACCGGTCACGGCCAAGCACTCTATCGGTGCATCTCTAATGGTTTCATGTGTCTTGGAGGAGCGAGGGTGTTTTGGACACAAGGTTAAAGCAACACTCCTACAATCATACTAGGGCTGCCACCTCTTAGTCGACTAATCGCTCGTTTTGGTCTTAGTCGACTTAGATCTCTTTAGTCCATTAGTCATTTTTTATGCTTATTCATGCTTAATTACTCATTTCCAAAAAGACTTCTGAGCACATTTATGGTAAACACAAGATTTAAAGTGGTGCTTTTGCAGGATAATTGTGGAGAAACTCAGTTTTACAGATGGTTAACTACATTTATATTGTGCTTTTCTAGTCTTAACCACCTCTCAAAGAGCACAGCTCTGTCAATTAAATCAACTAATCCATTAGTCGACTAAATCCTATAAGAGTTAGTCCACTAAGGATTTCTTAAGCCCTAATTCATAGTATCAAATAAAGTTATCTCAGGACACTTCACAGATAGAGTAGGTCTAGACCACACTCTATAATTAACAAAAAAACCCAACAATTCCAGTAATTCCCCCGAGAACAAGCACTTAGTGCGACAGAGGCGAGGAAAAACTCCCTTTTAGAAAAAGACGTTTTTTAAAAACTTGAAAAACGCAGTGTCTGTCTTAGAATCACAAAAAAAAAAAAAAAAAAGTTGATTTAAGGTCATATCGTGCAGCGCAGCAGTCATCAGGTGCTTTTTGTATCACGGAAACAGTCTAAAAGTAGACCTTTTTGGAACAGGACCTGTAAAACAGGTTGTGGGACTGAAAGTGTAACTGTTGGCCATGAATTCCCTTTAAATTCATACTGAGGGTCAACGCTAGACTGGCAGTCAGGATTTTTCCTGCACGGACACATTTTTGCCCCAACCCAAAATAGGTTTTAGCCAGCACCAAAAGGAAAAATCACCAGCACCAAAACGATCAGGACTGAGAATAAAAACAGCAACTCAAATCCTCTCTGAATGAGTTTAAGAGCAATATACCAAAGAGCCGAGCAGAAGTTAAAAACTTGAATATAATCGCTAATAATCGCTTTAAACGCTTTAATCTCCAGAGTCGGGCTTTACTGGACTCTCCCGCTGATTTATTTAAATATTAATATTATTTTATAGTTTTGTTGATTGGGAGTTTGACTTACTCAAGCAAAAACAATATACATTTTGTTTATCAGATTGTCAGAAATAACAGGAAAATGCAAAGATTTGTCACATGACATGACACAGACTCGTTGCCTTTACTGTACACGGACCGATCCTGCTTACTGCTGTATGTAGGAGTACACAGTAACTGCTTTCTGTAGGACAGAGTACACAGTAACTGCTTTCTGTAGGACAGAGTACACAGTAACGGCTTTCTGTAGGACAGAGTACACAGTAACGGCTTTCTGTAGGACAGGGTACACAGTAACTGCTCTTCTTTCTGTAGGACAGAGTACACAGTAACAGCTTTCTGTAGGACAGAGTACTAAATGCCTAACCTTACCCTCACCTTAACCATCACAACTAAATGTCTAACCTTAACCCTTACCCTCACCTTAACCATCACAACTAAATGTCTAACCTTAACCCTTACCCTCACCTTAACCATCACAACTAAATGCCTAACCTTAACCCTTACCTTCACCTTAACCATCACAACTAAATGTCTAACCTTAACCCTTACCCTCACCTTAACCATCACAACTAAATGTCTAACCTTAACCCTTACCCTCACCTTAACCATCACAACTAAATGTCTAACCTTAACCCTACCCTCACCTTAACCATCACAACTAAATGTCTAACCTTAACCCTTACCCTAACCTTAACCATCACAACTAAATGCCTAACCTTAACCCTTACCCTCACCTTAACCATCACAACTAAATGCCTAACCTTAACCCTTAACTAGAGCTGGGCGATTTGTTTCCCTAAAACAATCTGCGATTTCTTTTATAAAAAACTCGATTTATGATTCGATTCCCTCCCCCCTTCCATTTAAAACAAAATAACTGAACTGTAAATATAATTTTAAAAATATATATTTATTGTATTTAATTAAAGTGCATCAACAAAATTGCAAAGGCAAACCCTTTCTCTAAGTGAAAAGTCACTGTGCATCAAAGATTGTTAAACATCCAAATTATTTATACTGTATTTGGATTAAAAAAAAAAAAAAATCTAAAAAAATTGATTTTTTGAAAATATTAAATTGATTTAACCTACCAACTCGATTTCAGTATTTTGGGCCCCACAAGCATAGTGGACTCCAGGTTTTAGGACACAGACACACACACACACACAGACACCTTGGGGTGTCTCTGGGGCTCCAATGCCTCGAATGTTCTCTCAAAAGCCCAAAATCTTTTAGGGTTTTAAAATAACTGACTGGGCCAGCAAGTCAACGGAGCAAGAGTTCTGTAACTGGGGAAATATCACCTTTGTTTCAAGATCAGTAATGCTATTAACGCCAGATTCCTAAACTCCCTATGTTATGCAACTTAAATATGCCAACATCTCATCCATACCAGGTAGTAGATTACACAACCTTCACCTGATGAGAAGGTTAAGATATAAATTAAGATAATAAAATGTTCAATCCCCAGAGGGGAAATTCAGGTCTTGCCGCAGCACAAAGCCGCCTATACGTGATAAGGGATTACCTCTCTGCGCACTAGGGCTGAGCAATATATTGATATCGTGATATGACACTAGATATCGTCTTAGATTTTGGATATCGTAATATCGTGATATGACCATAAGTGTCTTTTCCTGGTTTTAAAGGCTGCATTACAGTAAAGTGATGGACCTTTCTGAACTTACCAGACTGTTGTAACTGTTCTATTATTCACCTTTACCCACTTAGACATTATATCCACATTACAGATGATTATTTATCTAAAATCTAAGTTTGAACATATTTTGTTAAAGCACCCTAGAATATCGCCGCAATATCGATATCGAGGTATTCGGTCAAGAATATTGTGATATCAGATTTTCTCCATATCGCCCAGCCCTACTGGGCACTGCTAGATAGGGGCATCATCAAGGGTGGCAAGGAAGCTATTTCCTATTTTAGCTCATTGGTCGCGCTTTCAAAAAGGTCAGCGGCAACTATGTCAAAGTTGAAATAATCATGTGTCATCTGTCAGTCCAGACAGTTATCAGGGTTCATACAAGTTTTAACCAATACTTTTTTGTAAATTTCCATGACTATGTGTTCCTGAAAATGTCAGTCGACTTTCTACAATAAGAATATAAATCTGTGTTAAAGTTGACCCTCAGAGGTTTAACTATAAATTAATGACAATGTATGTGGTTCATCATATCGCTTCCCGAATAAGACATATTATTATGCTGTGTTAAAACAAATTCCATGTTTTTTCTAGGGCTGCCACCTCTTAGTCGATTAATCGGTTGTTTTGGTCTTAGTCGACTAAGATTTCTTTAGTCCATTAGTCATTTTTTATGCTTATTCATGCTTAATTACTCATTTCCAAGAAACTCATGAGCACATTTCTGGTAAACACAAGATTTAAAGTGGTGCTTTTGCAGGATTAATTGTGGAGAAACTCAGTTTTACAGATGGTTAATTAACTACATTTATATTGTGCTTTTCTAGTCTTAAAACGAAAATAATGTAATGTCCGCAACACTGCTTAAAACTCCCATATTTAATATAAAAATGCAACGTTTCGACCCAACTGGGTCTTCTTCAGGCAAATGGTGAACACATTTGATGTAGGGATATATGTAGTGCTCACATTCAGCTGACACACCATCTGGCTTCAATTAGCCTGATTAGGTGTGTGCTGCCCAAAAAACTTGCACCTGCCAGAAGGTGGGATGTGCACACATTTACTTTTATAACTTTTCTAGTCTTAACCACCTCTCAAAGAGCACAGCTCTGTCAATTAAATCAACTAATCGATTAGTCGACAAAATCCTATAAGTGTTAGTCCACTAAGAAGTTCTTTAGTTGAGGACAGACCTGGACTTTTCCAAAACTTTCTGGGTCTTTTTATGTTTCCAAAACCTTTCCAGGCTAAAGGTTAAAAAAACTCCTCGTCTCAGCACTCATTCAATGCCATTTTGACTATGCATGCTCAGCATGGTATAGTGGCCTAACGATAAAAATGAAAAACAAGATGTAGATTATGCAAAATAATATGATCTGTTTTATACTGTCTAAACCTTCTAGGTATCATGTGGGAAGAAATGAGTTTAAGAGTGTTGAGTTCCTGCCTGTTAAGCTTAGAGTTGAACAACTTAAACTTAATCATATGTACAGTATTATTAATGGTGTAGCCCCAAAGAATTTGGGATTTCAGATTTTAATGGTACATACTCAACATGCCCATGAGACTAGGGCCAGTGTCCGTTCATGTAAGGTGCCATGTGTGAATAGCGAAGCCAGAAAATCCTTTTTTTATACAGGAATTAATTTATGGAATAGTCTTCCACTTCATATCAAAATGGCATTTTAGACATAAAGTTAGGGCCTACTTATGGAATAAAATAGATAATTAGGGGGAAATAAAATCTAGATTGGGGACAGGGAAATTTATTGTTTGGTAGGTCATGGTGTTTTAGCTGGTTTTTTGATGTGTAGTTTTATTTCTTATTGTTTTAATCGTAGGACTGTATGTGTTTGCATGTGTTGTATGTTCTGTTCTCTTACATCAGGGACCATGTTGGAAAAAAAAGTGTTTCTCGCTTTTACATGTTATCCCTTGGATCCCCCTTGTTGTCTTTCTATATCCATAAATAAACCAAACCAGGCTACGGGATTTGCATTTTTCAAATTCCATAACTTTTCCAGGCTTTTTCAAAACGTATATGAACCCTGCAGGTTTATCTACCACCATCCCTACTCACTGGGCGTGGAAGTCGACGAGCACGGGCAGTTCGTTTTTAATGACCCGGTCTGTGAAGTCCTCGTGGTCCTGGACGTTGAAGGAGACCTCGCGGCGGGAGGTGTGAGAGAGGGAGCCAGGCAGCGTGCGGGAGGGAGAGAGGAAGGAGAGCCTCGTCGGGGCGGACTGCAGCGAAGTGGAAAAGGAAGAAGAAGAGGAGGCAGCGGACGTGGCCGTGGATGCTGGGAGGGAGCGGATATCTTTCGCAGAGAGCGCCCAAAGTCTACGTACCAGCAGCCTGTGAGCCATCTGCGAGAGAGACAGGAGACAAAAGACCAGAAGACCAATGTTCAGCTCTCACTTTCAATATCTCTTCCTGGTACAACCAACTAGAGCTGGGCAATATATCGATATTATATCGATATATCGTGATATGAGACTAGATATCGTCTTAGATTTTGGATATCTTAATATCGTGATATGACATAAGTGTCTTTTCCTGGTTTTAAACTCTGCATTACAGTAAAGTGATGTACTTTTTCTGAACTTACCAACTTGTTCTATTATTTGCCTTTTCCCCACTTAGACGTTATGTCCACATTACTGATTATTATTTTATCCAGAATCCAGTGGCGGCTGCTGGTCATTCAAAGAGGGGAAGCTCATTTTTGGCCTGAATCATATAAATTGTCCATTTATTTATGTGTTTGTTTATATATATATATATATATATATATATATATATATATATATATATATATATATATATATATATATATATATATATATATATATATATATATATATGTAATGCAATAATTTAATTATATAATAATAATAAATAATAATGTAATTATTATAAGAATTTATAATATCCATGGGAAGGTTTCATCAAGAGGAATGGACAGCAGTACATTTCTGTCACAGCACGGCCAGCTAACTTTGTCCTATCAGGAGAGCCGAACAGACCTTTTACTCAACCCTGTCTTTTGCCCTCAATCAATCTTAAGTGTTGATCTAACCCTGCTGTTTAATTCTAAGTTTCTCCTCGTAAGGAAGACTTTAAAATGGCTTCGCCAAAATCAGGTCGACAATATTAGCATTGTCTGCCATCGGGTGCAGTTTGCTAGCTGGCTAGCTCACCCCTACAACACTAGCCTAGCCTACTGTATGAATGAACAAACATCTAACAAAACGATATTAAACTTGAAGGAGGAAATGTAGGAATTAGGTTAAACTGAAACAAGGAATGTGGTGTGTAATTGTATGAAATGTATGATGAAAATTGGCTAGCAATTTCGCCAGGCAAATACCAAGAAGCAGGTTGCAGCAGTTCGTCTTTCAACTAGACTTGTAAAATCCGCGATGGGACTGAGGAGCTGAGCTCTGATGGAAGTTGAACAGCTTCGGCGACTTTTATAGGACAAAATCGCTGTCAATCAAAAGGAGATACAGTCCTCCAATCATCACGCAGAAGCCCAGCGTCCAGGCCAGCCCACTGCTCCATTGACCCCCAGAGACGCTGAGCGTCCGTGGGCGGGACATAATCGCAGCGTTTATCCAATGACCGTCTAGTTTCGAAGCACTGAAAAAAACTGCTCAAAGCAGCCCCATTGAAGTCAACGGACGCTGGGCTTCAACGGGGAAATGCACTGAGACGCTACGGGAATGTATGAGAAGGAAATCGAGTCAGCCAATTCTGAACCAACTCGTCTTCGAGATTAACGTATTCTAACGCATTTTAGTCAACAAAATGTTAACAAAATAGTACATATTTGACCATTTCAATTTTAGAAATTTTAGGGGAAGCTGAGCTTCCCTTGCAGTCTTAAAGAAATCGCCACTGCCAGAATCTAAGTGTGAAGATATTTTGTTAAAGCACCAATTGTCAACCCTAGAATATCGCTGCAATATCGATAGAGGTATTTGGTCAAGAATATATCGTGATATCTGATTTTCTACACTTCGCCCAGCCCTACAACCAACTCACCATCAAACACAAAACAAGACTTTCACGCATAGTGAATCACGCTGCCAAAATAACTGGCTCAGCCCATTATCCCCTATCTGAGCTGTACAATCGCTCAGTGATCAGGAAAGCCAACCTGATCACAGAGGACCCCTCCCACCCCCTCCATCTCTCCTTCCAGCTATTACCATGAGGCAAGCGTTTTAGGGTACCATTGGCCCGAAAAAACCTCTACAAGAAGTCCTTCATCCCATCTGCAATAGCCAAAATAATTAACACCACAGTCAGCTGATACCTCAACACCCCATGTCTTGTTTTTATATGTCTCTTTGTAACTGGAGCCTTGTCAAAGACAATTTTCTGGAACCCTGTGTAACAGACGATAAAGTATTATCTTATGTTGATTACATAGAATTCTTAAGAGATTAGGGCTGCAACTAACGATTATTTTAATTGTGAATTAGAGATGCACCGACAGAGCGGCCGGTGACCGGCAGGTCAGTCTGACATATATGCCGATTTCATGCCGGTCAACGCTACAATTAACTGATAACAGAAGTTATGCGAGTTACAGTTCTCAAGGACGCACGCTATAGGTCCGGTATCAGTCCATAGGTCCTGTATCCTGTATCAGTCTATAGGTCCTGTATCAGTCCATAGGTCTTGTATCAGTCCATAGGTCTTGTATCAGTCCATAGGTCTTGTATCAGTCCATAGGTCTTGTATCAGTCCATAGGTCCTGTATCAGTCCATGGATCCTGTATCAGTCCATGGGTCCTGTATCAGTCCATAGGTCCTGTATCAGTCCATAGGTCCTGTATCAGCCCATGGGTCCTGTATCAGCCCATGGGTCCTGTATCAGCCCATGGGTCCTGTATCAGCCCATAGGTCTTGTATCAGCCCATAGGTCTTGTATCAGTCCATAGGTCCTGTATCAGCCTATAGATCCTGTATCAGCCTATAGATCCTGTATCAGCCTATAGGTCCTGTATCAGCCTATAGGTCCTGTATCAGCCTATAGGTCCTGTATCAGTCTATAGGTCCTGTATCAGCCTATAGGTCCTGTATCAGCCTATAGGTCCTGTATCAGCCTATAGGTCCTGTATCAGCCTATAGGTCCTGTATCAGTCTATAGGTCCTGTATCAGTCTATAGGTCCTGTATCAGCCTATAGGTCCTGTATCAGCCTATAGGTCCTGTATCAGCCTATAGGTCCTGTATCAGCCTATAGGTCCTGTATCAGCCTATAGGTCCTGTATCAGTCTATAGGTCCTGTATCAGTCTATAGGTCCTGTATCAGTCCATAGGTCCTGTATCAGCCTATAGATCCTGTATCAGTCCATGGATCCTGTATCAGTCTATAGGTCCTGTATCAGTCCATAGGCCCTGTATCAGTCCATAGGTCCTGTATCAGTCCATGGATCCTGTATCAGTCCATAGGTCCTGTATCAGTCCATAGGTCCTGTATCAGTCCATAGGTCCTGTATCAGTCTATAGGTCTTTTAATTTAAATTAAGTTAACTGGTGATTTTCGTTGTTTGTATTCTTCACCTGCGAGTTAAATTGCACTCGGCTGTTGATCCGATATAATAGCGATTGCTCACGTTTGCATTTCAGGTGCATCATTTCCATGCTGAAGTAGTGACACTGCATTAAGATGATGTCATTAATAGTGGGGTTTATTAGGGCCTGAGCGCCGACAGCGGCGAAGGCCCTATTGAAACTGAAGGAATTATTCTCTCTTTCTTTTTCCCGTCAAATGAATTGGCTTTTTGAGGGCCTTAACATATTCAAAAACTCACCAAATTTGGCGGTCGCATCAAGTCTGGTGAAAATTTACGTATTTTAAGGGTTTCGGGAATAGGCGCACAAAAATGGCTCGCTAGCGCCCCCTAGAAAGAAGAAATTGAGCCCCTGCAGTGCATTTAACGTAGACTCACGAAACTATTTACACATATGTAACATGTCAAGATGTACAAAAAACTTCATTAGAGCCATACCCTAAACCCAACAGGAAGTCCGCCATTTTGATTTCAAAGTTAGAAATTAGTGCGATTTTGGCCATTTCCACATGTCGTACTTTAACGAACTCCTCCTAGAGATTTCATCCGATTAACTTCAAACTCGGTCTGTGCCATCTTAAGATGTTAAAGATGAAAAGTTGTTAAAAGAAAAACTTTTCGTCATAGGGCGTGGCCGTGGCGGGGCGGCCATTTTGTGCGTTTCGCCGCCGAAACAGGAAGTGGGTGTAACTCGAGTGTACGTTGTCCGATTACCTCGAAACTTTTCAGGATTCATAAGAGTCCAACCCTGAGGACAAATAAAGGCCGATATTTACTTAAAGTCATAGCGCCCCCTAGTGGCAACAGGAAGTAGGCCTAAAAGTCAAGGTGCTATACTTTAACGAACTCCTCCTAGAGATTTCATCCGATGGACTTCAAACTTGGTGTGTACCGTCCCAACACCTTAACGATGAAAAGTTATTAAAAGAAAAACTTTTCGTCAGACGGTGTGGGCGTGGCGGCCATTTTGAGTATTTAGCGATGACCAAAGAAGTTGTTGTAACTTGAGTGTACGTTGTCGTATCTGCCCGAAATTTGTCATGATGGACAAGGGTCCAGGCCTGAGGACACCTACAGGCCAAAATTGACTTTTGGTCATAGCGCCCCCCCCTGGCCACAGGAAATCTGCCTTATATGACAAACATCATCCGATTTACATGAAATTTAGAATGTGTGGTCTACATGTGATACTGAGCCGCCCCCTATAATATGACCACGCCCACTTACTCAGGCCACGCCCCCTTTCATAACATTTGAACCGTTTAAGGTAGAGACTTGTGTGAGGTGTCATTGAACTCAGCAGAGACTTCCTTTTTAATTGGTTATGGTTTGACCCGCCCCCCTATGCTTAAGCCCCGCCCCCTTTCATAAAAATTTGAACTTTTTAAGATAGACCCTTGTGTGAGGTATCAGTGAACTCAGCAGAGACTTCCTTTTTTCATTGGTGATGGTTTGACCCGCCCCCTATGCTTTAGCCACGCCCCTTTTCACAGCTAATGAACCGTATGACGTAGAGTCTTGTGTGAGGTATCGTTGAACTCGGCGGGGAGTTCCCTTTTCATTGGTGACGATTTGCGGCGTCCGAGTGCCGCGCGAATGCACGGTCGCAAGGAGCGGCGTCCGCCGGTAACCCCGACGCGTGCAGAGGCGCGAGGGCCCGTCCATCGCTGCTCGCAGCTTTAATTGTTATTTGCTACAGAATGCTTAGCCTATATGTCAAGATCAAAGTTGGCCTGTATAGTAACTCAAAAAAATACAGTTCTATCACGTCATAAAAATATGCCTCATTGTGTGAGAATGGAGGTGAATAAATAGATTAGTTTGTGCCAATGTGAAGGCGTCGTTGGGCAGCATCATTGTTTAGGATCCTAGTGTCCTGAGGGTAGAAGCCACTCCCGAGCCCCGAGCATCTCAGCTGTTAAACAGGTGGTTTGGATCTTTATTGAGTCTCCTAGCCCTTTTTACTGGAGTAAATATCCTCAAGGGAGGGTAGGACACTCCCTATTGTGTGTTAAGTCTAACAAACTACTCACAAAATTTGAATATTTGCTCTTTTGATGTGATATCAGAGCTTCCTGTGAGGATAATTTAGTTATCTATGGGACTCGGGCTGCTGGCCGGACAAAACCAGACATTTAAATAAGTCAACATGGGAACTGTAGCAGGGATTTTTTTTTCCTGGCCTTTTAGAAGAGCAACAAGTAATACATAAAATAATTACATACACATACATTATATTCTTATACGCAGTATACCCACTAGGAAAGCTCCACGGTTTCTATATACCGTTTAAAAATGACACGCAACATACTTTCAGTTATATTTTTGATAAATTTTGAATTATCATCTTTTATTTTCTTCTTCACATAGGCTAAATAAAAAGGGATTTCCACCGTAAATGTTGCTTATGGGTACTGGAACACGCTCAACGGTGTTTTAAGCCCTCCAAAAAGTGCCTCAGAACACACCGAAGAGACGCTTATGCTTTCGCTTCAGATTATAATGAAGCTTTATAAGCGGAAATGTACTCAACAGGGACGGCGCTAGACTCTCAGTACAGCGGGGGCTGAAAAACCACTGTCTAACTGTACTCCCTGGATAAATATTGTCAAATTTTTGGAAAAAATAAAAAAAGCAATTTGAGAAAGAAGCAGACACAAGGGGTTGCATTTTGCATTTGAAGGTTATACTGTCAAACTGACTCAAGAACAAAATAATGACGTGAAAAAATAAAGCTAGCGTGGCTCATTTGCTTTCAGCTAATAATTTGCATGGGTCACTTGGCAAGGGCCCCTGATCTCGTCAAGTGACGCAAGATTGGTGACGTTTTGGTGAAGATTGGGGCCCCAGGGCCCTAATTGGCATGGGGCCCTGGGGCAGCCGCACCCAAGCACCCACGCGATCTCCGCTACTGGTACTCAATAATCGATTTAGCTGCAGTTAGTACTCGTGACTACGCTTTAGGGCTTGAAAATGTAACGGTGAAACAAAATTGGATTTGGAAGCGACCCAATCGGAGACTTCTCACTGGCGCATACTGAAAGTAGGGGTGGGAGACATTGACAAAAATGAATATCTCAACTTTTTTTTTTTTTTTAATATCTCGATATCGATATTCAGACGATATTTTTGAAATCCTTCAAAGAAATGTGTGCAAACTGGCAAAGAAGATCCAATTGGTCTTTTGACTTGCTGCATTTGACCTATTATTGTATAGAATTACTAGTACATAAAGATATGACACATTATTATTGATTTAAACATGAACCAAGTTACTGTACTAACCGATTTTGACAATAACGATAATTAGACGATATCCTTTAAAAATGTGTTTTTAAAAGTGAGTTACTTAAAGGGATACTTCACCGATTTAGCATTCAGCTTTGTATCAGTAGAAACCCAGTAGTATTTCTGAATGACCGTGCTTCCCTCCCTCATGTCCCCCTGAGAGGGGAGATCTCTGCATTGGGGGTCTGGAAAAAATCTTCCGATGACGTAAAATGACGATTTTTGCGTCATCGGAAGATTTTTGGGCCAGAGGCAAGAGATTACAGCCGGTAGTAGGATCTACTTCCGCATTTTTTCAACACGCCCACAGGGGGTGTGACTGCCGAGTCTGGCCGAGGTATTTCGAATGAAAACGACTGTCCGCCATCTTGAATCTTAACTGCTAACTGCTGTTGGAGTTTGTGACTGTTAAATGCCGACCATTATACATTGCACGCTAATTCACGGCTGTGTTTATGCTCGGTGTTTACAGCCCACCAAGCGCTAATGCTAGTATGCTTTAGCTGAACTTTACGGAGCCTATAAAGTGTGTGTACTAAATGTAGCCTGTTTCGCATTTCGTTTCTATATAATGTCATTTTTATATATGTTAAATGTGAAACATCACTTGAGTCACGATGAAACGTTGTTTGGTATATATGGTTGAAATGATAATAAAACACGCTTGAGTTGAGTTGAATGCCTCGGTCTGTCTGTCAAGCGGTAGGCGTGGCTTGGGAGTGGACTCAAAGCAGTGAAGCAGGTGCATTCTGGGATTTTGTGTTTTTCATTCATATAAGACAAAAAACACATTTTCTGCTTTTCTCGGCCTAGAAGGCACCAATTTCAATTTTTTTTTCACATTTCTACTACATAACACAATTTAAAGATATATTCAGCTTTCCAGCGGTGAAATATTCCTTTAAAAAAAAGGTATTGTGGAGGATTTTCCTGAATTTTAGAAAAGAACCGCCCTCTGTACTTTCTGAAAAAATGCACATGCTCAACCCTCTGCCTGCTCCCGAGAGGGAACGCCTATTAAACGTGTGCACGAGAGTGCACTGTTTACAAGCTGCTGTCGGCATGGCTCATACAAGCCTACTTTCCAAAAGAAGATTTGCACTTTTTCACAAATTGAGATGTTTACCGTGTGTGCGCGGTGCGTGACTTGTGCCAGGGCTAGCATCGCTAATCATAGCTTAGCTACATCAACTTTTACTAGCAGTGATTTTAAATGGATTTCTCCAAATAGCCAAACTTTACCTGTGGAGTAGAAACTTCACGACTGAGGCATCAGTGGGAAGCCCAACCTGTGCTTTTAGCGCACGCCAGCGTGTGAAATATTCTCCCAAAAGCTTCAATGTGTTTTTAAAAGTCTGAGTTACTTAATCACTGATGCTAATAATGGGAACAAATGTTGAATGAAAACAGTTCTTATTTATTTTCTTTAAAATTTAAGTATTCAAGTAAAAAAAAATTCAAAGACAAAATACTAATACTATACGGCTCGTTCAGAATACGATCTCATATTTTATGAAAATAGTTCACCGAAACGTGTTTCTGAAAACATTTGAAGAGAGAAATAGGCCGTGCAGTTTCTGAATCTGTCTTCACTTCAGATCAACAAAGGTCAGTTTAGAAGATTTTCGTCAGATTTTGAGAGACTGGCTTGACCCCAAAAAAATTCTAACAAAAGATTTTTCAGTGGTTTACAGTAGCATCAGATGTACTTAAAAACATACTAAAAGTTTACCAAAGTTTGACTTCAAGAAAGGTCACCAGGTCCTTAAAAATACGATTACTCCTTTGTATTCCTATTACACCATGAATACTGGTACCTTATACATGTTTTAGCCATGTAATATTCTAATTAGCATATTTGTATGATAAATATAGAGTCAAAGTCCCGCCCCTTACGGTGGACCTCATGGGACCTTAAGTCAGAAAAAATATGAACGGTAGTGAACGGGGAGAGGCAAATTATTTTTTGATCCCGTTTGAATTGAGCCATGGATTACAAATATGATGTTCGTCAAATTAAAAGATAATTTTTCAACCAACGAAAGTCTCAGTTAGCCGTAGGTTTGTCGTAGTACCACTTAGTTTAGTGGGAAACAGCTCAGTGGACTACATCTCCCAGTGGACTACATCTCCCGTTTCACACAATCTACCTCACCTAGCTTGATGCTTTGTCTGCTAGCTAGCTAGCTTAGCTCTGTTCAACAACACATGTAACGTTATCTTAACTGCTGTGTTTTATCCGGTCAAGAGTTTTCAGCAGAGAAGCAAAAGAACGAGAGAGATCCTCTGATCATTAGAGTAACGTTACATCCTGGTACGATACACAGAGACATCGTAGCTTCAGAGAGACGTCATCCATGAAGTTTGTAGTCTTTCTAATTACGTATTTTCACAGTCTTATACTTCAACAGTTTAACAATAAACAGAGACTTTTTCAGTTGATAAATAATGTTTTAAATTGACGAACATCATATTTGTAATACATGGGCTCAATTCAAACTGGATCAAAAAATAATTATTATCTCTCCGTTGACTCTCGTTCATATTTTTTCGAAAGATAAAGGTCCCATGGACCGGAAGTAGTAGGAGGCGGGACTTCAGCTCTCTATAACTGATTACAAGCACAATTATATATATATTAAAGCAATTCGTTACAGTTTTGGTAAACTTTTAATATGTTATTGAGGACCTTTTATTAGATTTTTTTTAAGGTTAGGTGTTTTTTTTTCATATTCATCCCGCTCCCAGTTTTCCAGGTTAGCTCTCCACCAATCAGATTGGTCATTGAGTCTGACTGCCCGCCCTCTGACGCAACAAGTCAGGTCGGCCCAAATGAAGGCCGACGCCCCCCCCCAGACGGACGACAGCACGGGACACACAGAACAGACTCGAGTCACCGACCTCACCAGACTGTCCCACGGCCGATTATGGTCTCGGTGCGTCAGCGCCTTAACCCGAACCATCGCCTAATCCTAGGGGGACGTTTGGGGGCTTAAAACACCGATAAACATTGGAACATTGGGACAGGCTTTATCCATCACTTAAATAGTTAATTAGTTAGTTCATTTGCACTCTTAAACAAGCATTAATGTTGTTTTAGGACATTTCTGTGACTTATGAGGTTTAAAAATCAAGCTTTATTGAAGCTTGTGGACATACAGCAGAAAGCACCATCTCGTGTACATCTTAACAGTCTAACTTATGACGCAGTTTACCTTATTATTAACCGCATGGGCAGCAACAGGTCTTATTAGTACGGCTGCTACACCTGCCGGGCTGTTTCTACTGTCCTTCCAAGTTAATTGAGGTCGTTTCTCTCCTAACAGCCATGTTGCTCTGCTGTTTGCACACTCAAACACAAGCAAAGATGTACAAACAACCGAGCTTAAAGCATTACACGTTCGCAAATATTTCCGAAATAACGACTGACCCCCTCGGTGTATTTAGGGCATCTTATGTTTGCGTAATTAACCCACGTTACGCATGACTTTGCCCTCCTCGTCCTCCTCCACACGCCGTCGCCTCCTCTCGCTGAGAGACACACAAACACTCAGCCCGTACAGTCTCACAATAACACAACCTCTAATGTCACACACAGCACTGATATATTCAAACAATACCATATCCATTCTCCGTGTTTACCTTGCTGCTGCTGCTGCTGCTGCTTCGCTGGCGTTGATCTTGGCCTTCGCGGACCAACCAAGTACTTCCGCTTTGGTGCAGCAGATAAAAGGGACCGGGCAGCTCTCTCACATTACTGCGGCCAGGAGTATATCAAATATTATTATTGTTCATTTTTTTTCAGAATACAAAAATACAAACAAACAAACAAGGCACAGTTACAAATCCACCTCAAGAAAACAGAGCTTTTGCCTCGGGTTGAGCATTTTAACAAAAACCTAGGAGCTTATACCTTACAAATCAACACAAATAATTATATAAAAGAAGAAGAATAAAATAGAATAGAAGGGGCTATCTCAAATTAAATTAAGAGTTTCAAATAAATAAATCAATTCAAGGGCTTTTTTAAAAAAATATTTAACCCGTTTCAAAAGATTGAACTCATTCTTCCAATGGATCAGGGAGGGTTTTGTCTTAAAGTATCTACATTAATGTATAAAATGTTTCCTAGCAGCACCAAGTTGTTGAGAATAAAATCTATTTTCTTATCTTCAGCAAAAACACCAAACTTTACATTCATCTTTGTCAGAGGTAGGGCCAGGAGGCGAACTTGCGTTCCCCATTGGCGTTCCCTAGGATGGCGAAGGAATGTCCCGCCCTACTTTGCCTTGCTTTGCTTCTGATTGGCTTAATTTGGTATTCTTAACCCTTACGCTAGAGCCGTTAACCAACCAACGAAGGCAACGACTACTAGCCAATCAGAGGCAGAGTAGGGCGGGACATTCGGAAAAATTCGCTTTCTGGGCCCAACCCTTCTCCAATTAAGAATGAGGAGATGTCGTGACGACACTAAGCCCCGCCCGCAGAGATCACGGCATCCTCCCCCTTCCGCCATTTTGGGAGGATACCCGCCAGCAGGAGTTCATTGTTTACGTTTGTAGCAGAGGAGCTTGTTGTAATTTATGTTTAATTATTCCTAGCTATTTTATAATGCCTGGAAAACACTGCTGTGTCATAAACTGCTCCAGTTCCTCACACGACTGTCGCGGAAACCGTAAGAATCCCGTGTTACAGTTTTTTCGTGTCCCTACATGGAAACAGCACGAAGGAGAGCACGTATCCGACGTGACGAGGAGACGTCGGATTTCTTGGGTGGCTGCAATCAGAAGAAAGGACATTACTTTCGACCACATCCCCCAGTCGATGAGAGTGTGTTCTCTGCATTTTCATTCGGGTAAGTTCTCTAAAAATGTCTTTAAATGTGTTTATGTTGTCGGCTCTTAAAGCCACGAAGTGCAACTGACGTTGTAGCCTAGCCTGCTAGCTAGCTAGCTATATCTGTCAAACGGTTGAGATTGTGTGCATGACGTTATGCTAGCTTGTCTGTGAAACGCGCTCGCTGTAATGTTTGTCCCACACAGCGGTTCTCCACACTAACTTTACCCACTGACTTTGGAGGACATCCCAGAGATGCATAGAGAGCCGAAGTCCCGCCCTTCTACTTCCGGTCCATGGGACCTATCTTTCGAAAAAATATGAACGAGGGTCAATGGAGAGATAATAATTATTTTTTGATCCAGTTTGAATTGAGCCATGGATTACCAATATGATGTTCATCAATTTAAAACATTATTTTTCAACCGAAGAAAGTCTCCGTTTATTGTTAAACTGTTGAAGTATGAGACTGTGAAAATACGTAATTAGAAAGACTACAAACATCATGGATGACGTCTCTCTGAAGCTACGATGTCTCTGTGTATGGTACCAGGATGTAACGTTACTCTAATGAGCAGAGGATCTCTCTCGTTCTTTTGCTTCTCTGCTGAAAACACCTGACTGGATAAAACACAGCAGTTAAAGATAACGTTACATGTGTTGTGGAACAGAGCTAAGCTAGCTAGCTAGCAGACAAAGCATCAAGCTAGGTGACGTAGATTGTGTGAAACGGGAGATGTAGTCCACTGGGAGATGTAGTCCACTGGGAGATGTAGTCCACTGGGAGATGTAGTCCACTGAGCGGTTTCACACTAAACTAAGTGGTACTACGACAAACCTACGGCTAACTGAGACTTTCTTTGGTTGAAAAATCATCTTTTAAATTGACGAACATCATATTTGTAATCCATGGCTCAATTCAAACGGGATCAAAGAATAATTTGCCTCTCCCCGTTCACTACCGTTTATATTTTTTCTGACTTAAGGTCCCATGAGGTCCACCGGAAGGGGCGGGACTTCGGCTCTCTATTGCCCCCCTCGTGTCCCTAACCGTTGTTCTGCGAGATCTTTTACTGTACTGCAGGGGTGTCAAACTCATTTTCCCAGAGGGCCACACTGGAAAAAGAGAATCACACCGAGGGCCAGACATGTAGAGTTTATTTGTTTTTGTTCAGACTTTTTTTGTGGCTTTCTCAGACATTTGTCACCTTTTTTGTAAATTTGTAGCTTTTTCCAACATTATTTGTATGCTTTTTTTCCCCGCATTTTTGTTGACATGAAGCCCTACAAAAGTCATCAAAAGAGTTCCTTAGCCATCGTAGAATTTAGCAAATCAAGCAATACAATGATTTTTTTTTAACAACCTGTTTCTCAGCCTGAATATGAAAACTTTCTTTGCTTCTTCTGGGGAATTTCTGTAGGGCTGCCACCTCTTAGTCAATTAGTCGACTAATCAGTAGTTTTGGTCTTAGTTGACTAAGATTTCTTTAGTCGATTAGTCATTTTTTATGCTTATTCATGCTTAATTACTCATTTCCAAGAAACTTCTGAGCACATTTCTGGTAAACACAAGATTTAAAGTGGTGCTTTTGCAGGATTAATTGTGGAGAAACTCAGTTTTACAGATGGTTAATTAACTACATTTATATTGTGCTTTTCTAGTCTTAACCACCTCTCAAAGAGCACAGCTCTGTCAATTAAATCAACTAATCCATTAGTCGACTAAATCCTATAAGTGTTAGTCGACTAAGAAGATCTTTAGTCAAGGACAGCCCTACATTTGTGAGTCTCAGTCGGCATATCTGCCCAAATTCTGCTTTGCATGTCAGGTAATTGCAGTTTAAAAAACACTTTCTGGTGCGGGCCTTGAGTTTGACACATGTGCTGTACTGGGTTTTGTTAAGAAATGTCTAAAAGACGTAAAGTGTTCGTTTGATTTCTGAGGAGGAAGGAGAGGCTTGGGGGTAGAATTGAAAGATTAAGCAAAAGGTTTAATGAACAACACGATGAAAACGACATGACAAAAAACAAATGCTACACTGCAGCTGACAGCGGACTGAATTCATGCTTCTCCTCGTGGAGTCACATAAAAACAGCCATGTTTTTCTTCAGTGGAGCAGTCCTGTCGCAGTGATGTAATCCATGACGGCTTCCACTATCTCACATTTATATTCAGGGGGATTTAATACATCTCTCAATGTCATGTGCTGTATTCCTATGTGACAAAGCGCAGTGGACAACTGTCCTCTTTCATCTTTGTACCGAAGACAGTAGTACATGTTGCACAGTTTGTTTTTGTTTGCAGGTTCCACACAATCCATCTTCATGCTTGCCCATCTTTGCCAGATCCCATTCAAGACCACAATGCCCGCGTCTAAGCCTTGTCATTATGACGGAGTGTCAAATAACATTGCTCTGCCGGTACCTTATCTTGAATTGAAAAATAATGACTGCTAAATTCATGCTTCTCCTTGTGGAGTCACATAAAAACAGGCTCGAATATTTCTCGGGATCAGAATTATATTCCTTTTTAGGATTGTGGGTGTTTCCCTTGAATGAAAAGTCTCTCAGGTTAAGGACACACCTCTAATTTCCGATTCTATTCAAGTTTACAGAGATACACATTTTTTTTGTTCTAAACAAGTCTGGTCTAGAAGAGAGTTGCTCCCCAAAAAGAGACAACAGTTACCTTTCCTGTGGGGACAATGAGTCTCCTACAGTATGCTAAATGACAGATATGACCTAATTAATTCTTTAGAAACTTGAGTTTGGGGTGAGGCAGTCAAATGCTGATTAGGCTTAATCAGTATTTAAACAATCTTTTTTGACTCAGTCTCACAACAGTTAACATTTTTAAGTTGCCTTTTTTTTTTACCTAAAAGTATATTGTACTGAAACATAAGCATGGTTTTAATTTTTTTTTATCTTCAACAGTTTGCCAGCTTAAAGCATTGATTACATTGATGGAGTTTTCATAATGAAATTATTCTGTTCTAGGTAAACCATCATATGAGATGTTGGAGAACCACCCTGACTGGAAACCATCTTTGCGGTTAGGCCACAGTGATGTTAAGAAAACAGATGAAGCGAGATTTCAGCGGCTAGTAAAGCGCAGGACCCAGCAACACCAGGATCAGCAGCCGCTGGCACAGGACCAGGAGCAGCAGCCACTGGCACAGGACCAGCAGCTGCCGGGACAGCACCAGCACCAGGACCAGCAGCCACTGGCACAGGACCAGGAGCAGCAGCCACTGGCACAGGACCAGCACCAGGACCAGCAGCCGCTGGCACAGGACCAGCAGCACCAGGACCAGCAGCCACTGGCACAGGACCAGCACCAGGACCAGCTGTTGCTGCCACAGCAGTCTTCATCTCTGGCACAGGAATGTGTCCTCTGCACATGTAGACGAGACGTTATCAACTGTCTTTTGGAGGAGAACCGAAAGCTGAAGGAGGAGCTTGAAGAGTTTAAACATTTAAACGCTGTGATGATAATTCCTCGAGCCGTCTTTCCTGCTCCGTCTCTGACCAGACTGATGTCATGATGAAGTGGCGTTATGTACGACTCGCCAATTCGTATGCCATCATGGCGTGTTATCGAGACGCATAATCGCTTTCTAGCGTGTTTATCAACGCCGTTTGGCCGCCTTTGACCTACATTATGTGTGAATTTTCGCCGTAGCGAATGGTATAAAGCATACCTTGGTCCTACTTGGTCCCATACCTAGAAGGGTGGGTCCGAGACCCGGTGCTAATACGGCACCGGTGCCTTAACGACCGTTATCTACCGGACCGAATAGCAACTCGGATATCGATGCCTCCGCTTCTCTCTGATGCTCCGAAAACTAGGGTTGGGCATCTTTTGGATTTTAACGATTCGGATTCTGATGATTCTTCCTTTTGATTCCGGTTCTTATTGATTCTCGATTCCGATTCTTTGAGTGTTGGAGTTGAAACGGGTCACATGCCTACTTTCACAAATAAGAGGAAAGTTTTATTTTGATTCAACGGTGGTTTGCAGTTTTACAGCTTTTTCAACGTAAAATAAAGCCAGAGTAGAGTGCTGCTTACTGTGCTCCATGGCTGCAACACAACAAGCACCTGGTCGCTACGGAAACCCAAACTTGCGCATGTTAAATTGGGAAGTGATGATCGGATTTGAAACCAAATCCTCCAAACTATTCGATGGAATCGTAATTTTTGAAACGATTCAGATTAGGAATCGGTTCTCGATGCCCAACCCTACCGAAAACGGACGTTAGAGGAAACTGAAACATCGCCTTACGGGACGCTAGTTACGGTAACAACACTACACCTGACAGCAGGTAACGTTAGCCTAGCGTTAGCTAGCAGCTGGAGTAAACACGGTTAAAATGCTGACAGCTAAACGGTGTAAAAGTGTGTCTGGATTTCACTGGAGAGGATTGTAACACCAGTCTGAAAAACACAGATGTTGCGTTCACTTGAAATTCGCCTCGCCAGCTTTGTGCTGCATTCAAAGTTGTTGTAAAATGTTCCCATCCTGTGGTTGTTTTTGTTGTTTAACAGGAATTTACTGGTGAAATAAGTTAATGGTTTTAATAAATCATTTAATTTTGAGCCAACTGTTGTTTTGGGTGCCTTTTTTTTTATTCTTTAGATCAGTGATTTTCAACCACTGTGCCGCGGCAAACTAGTGTGCCGTGAGAGATCGTCCTGTGTGCCGTGGGAAATTATCCGATTTTATTTAATTGGTCCAACAAATTTTTTTGTTGAGTTACTGCAAATCATTTTCCATTGTTGTGCATCTGTGCCTCAATATGATGACTGGCAGAGAAATGAAATACTATTCTGTGTCAGTAGGTGGCAGTATAGCGCAATAATGACCTTGTTGATTTAAGACAATAGAATTACTGCCAGCAGGGCAGTAATTTTGCGACCAAATGGTGAGAGTGTGCGACTGTATTTTACACCCAGTCGCACATGTGCGACCAGTAAATTTGCCCCTTTTTTTACACGTTAAACGTTGACATTTCGGTACCTGAGAGCGCGTAAGCGCAAGCTTATCTGTCCTCTCTGAAACACAGAGACAGAGAGCAGAGCTCTGACACACACGCAGAGCTGCAGACGATGTGAACTACGTCGGCTCTGCAGTTTTGTGGAAGTCACAGTGAGTCACGGAAATGCCGATAAAATGGTTTCAAGTGTGGTTACAGTTTTTCATAACTTCAAGCAGACAGCGTTTGCTGTGATATGATATTAATGGCGAGCCGAAAGCGGTCGCGGTGCTGTTGACGTTACACTTCCTCAGAGCCGAGCAGGCACAGCAGTGGTCTCTGTGCCCTGGAGGCTGACTGATTGTGTCCCTAAAATTTTCAGTTGGGGGCCACTGTGCTCCTAATGAAAAAAGTTAGTCTGGGCAGATTCTGATTATTAGGCTACAATGTGTCATTTTTGGTTGGTGGTGTGCCGCGGGATTTTTTTAATGTAAAAACTGTGCCGTGGCTCAAAAAAGGTTGAAAACCACTGCTTTAGATCAACTATCTAAAGAACCCCCGTGTGGCGTTTTTCAACTGTTTGTTATTTTGTTTTTTAAGCCTTCACCAATGTTATTCCTAAACCCAACCGCTTAATATTTGCCTAAGCGTGTGACGTTGGTCTCCGTCGTGTTTTTGTCGGTTTTTTACTACTAAAGCCACGTGGCGAGGACTGGGTATCGTTCAGAATCTTTCCATCCGGTGACAATTTCGATACCGATTCCTAACGATACTTTTTTCGATACCATATGTTTTAAAATCCATTTCAACATCAACAAGATACATTAAACACAAAGCTTTTATTTTCCACCTTAATTGTGAATCAAAACAGTTATCAAAATTAAAAAATTCTGGTAAAACTGCTCACTCAGAGTAACATTAATAAAACTTACACATTAACATGATATATTTTGTTTGCGTTATCTCCTCTAACAAGGTATAGACCAAGAAATAGCAAACACACACACACACACACACACACACACAGGCACACATACAGAGATACACACACACACACACACACACACACCCCCTTTTTTAGAGAGGTAACTCTTCTCTCAGGAAAATGTATAATAATTTTGTGAACTGCCTTGCAATATGGACAGACAATATCATTTTAGACTTTGCAGTTGTAAGACAGCCTGTAATATGACCTGAATATAAAACATGGGTTTTGCATTTTTGTAATCAATATAACAAGTTGTGTGTGGATCCATTTTTCTTCTGTAAATACAGTAAATACCATCCCCTGTTCACTGCTCACGATTACTTTATAATTTATGGAGATGGAATAGTCGATAGACTGCGCCTTTCATGTCCAAGAGGGCAGCAGGATGAAAGAGAGAGAAAGGTGAGTGGGCTGTTTGGAAAAGAGATGGAGATGGATCAGTGACTCAGACTCAAAAAGACTCGACAACCAACTGGACAGAGAGGGACCATCAGACGGGGCAAATATTTCATTTCGGGAGAGGATTACAAAAGCATAAAGTCATTGTTGATGAAGACAGGAGGACAGAGGAAAAGCCTTGGTTCTTTGAGTCCTTTCCACTACTACTAAAGAGGCAGTTGTCATGACAACCCCGAGTATCCTTTTTGTCAGGATAAAGAGTCAGACTTCCTCCATCGCTACACCTGCTTGCTTTTTCTTTTGTGCCACATTTTGTCACTGCAAAACCTACCTCTATTTGGGAAAGTTAAGCTAAAAAGAAGTTTGCTTTTATGAAGTCAGTGAGAGGTATATGACGTGGGACTGCTGTTGGTCTGTGCACACGGAGTATTTGAACACTTTTTTTTTGAACAGGATGGATAAAAACGTTGAGAGGGAAGTTGGAATTTCAAGGATCTCTTTGGTCCTGCGACGACCTCCGCTGTTTCGCAGCATCGGGCCACCTGCGCTCTACGCCAGCTTGCCTCCACACAGACGACTCCGCTCGATATTTTGCAGGTCCAGAGCTGTGCTGCCTGCGAACACACACCCCACTGGAGCTTTGGACACACACACCTTTACGGACATACAGACAGGCAACCGTGCTCGTACAATTGTGTGTCCACTTGGGTGCGATGATGCACTTTCAGAAGATATTCAGTGCTGCACTGTGTTGAGTGCACTTCAGCCTGAAGTGGACTCAGATCTACATAGGAGATCTGTGTGTAGGTCAGGGGTTTTGGTGGACACAAGGCCTACAGTGACAGGTAGCACTCAGATGCAAAGTGTGCAGCAGCAGGACACACAGCTGTTTTCTCCCCTCTGTTCATCTGCAGCAGCCGATGGCAGAAACAGAGGCCTGCAGGGCCGATGGGTGACTCCACTTCAGACCTCAGAGGATCCCGCGATGATCACAAGAAAGCAGCAGCAGCTAAAGAGGAGGAAGAGGAAGGTGGACTGTGCAGGGAAACAGAAATATGTAGTTCCATCACTCACTGAAAAGGAGGAAGATGCCAGGCTCTGTGAGTGGCTTCACAGTCTGGGCATCGCTGACAGCAGTGAGAAGGATTCTGTCACTGCAACCAACCAGCGGCAGCTATTTGTCTCAAGGTTATTATAAGACTTCAGATTTTTCATTTAGTTTTTATTTGAGTTTTGACTTTTGGTATTCATTTTAGTTTACTTTTTTTGCAAGTTTTAGTTTTTCCAGAAAGGTTTAGTCTTAGTTCTTATATACTTACACAACATGACATCATGACTTCGCGTAAACATACACGGCACTTTCCAAATTTGTTTTTTAAACCGGCAACACAGTTTCAGTTTAGTTTTTCTTGAAGGTTGTAGTTTTTATTTAGTTTAAAGGTCCCAGTGTGTAACGTGTTTAGTTGTTCATTATCAAAATCTGCGTTGCCTCTGTGTGTGTGTGTGTGTGTGTGTGAGAGAGCACCTTCTGTATACAGTGTACACATTTCAGAAGGAGGGCAATTCAAAGTGCTTTACGTAAAACTTTAAAGAGCAGTTAAAAAAACATTTGTTAAAGAGAATATAAAAAAAACTACCGTAGAATAAGACAGGTATGAAATACAAGATTAATAGTTAGAGTGCAGTGTGCAGACATGCATCTAAACAAAAACGTTTTCAGCCTTGATTTAAAAAGAACTGAGAGGTTTTTAATCCTCCGTGTCCTCCTTGGCTACTAGCAACTGTGTGTTTGTTTGTGTGTTAGCTGCTGCTAATGCTGCTAATGCTGCTAATGGGTATGGTAGCTTCCCGGCCCTGCTGGTAAATTTGAAGAAGGAAACATGGAGGACCACACAGATTGAAAATCCAAATTTCAGGAACAGGAATCTTCTTCTACTTGGCCCAGAAAAAGAAAAAAAGGAGATTGAAAAGAGCAAGAGACCGTCTTTTTGGAGCGTGAAGGCTACCGTAGCTGGAATACCTACTTTGAACTGCGTTGTGTGAGAGACTTAATTGCGATATATGATCTCAACGCTAGATGGGAGAAATTCCCACACACTGGAGCTTTAAGTTTATAATACTACTCACTGTTCACTGCTTATTTTCCTTTGAGTTTACTATAATAACCCCGATTTGATTTATCCAGATGCAGGACGGTGACGAGAGAGCAAGAGACAGCTGCTGCAAGCTACAGGAGAGACAGACGCCCCCATTTCCTACCTCCCCTATGTCAGTCGGGCGCCCTCCTACATGTGCCTTTCCTGCTTCCTGAAAACTCCCCCCCACCCTCACCCTTCACCTCCCCGGGCCCTGCCATCCGCCCCCTACCTGTAGCCAGGCTGCAGCCGCTCTCTTGGAGGAGAAAGAGAGATGTTGTCGGACAGCCAAAGAGGGGAGACCACTGACTTCCTCAGCTCCAGTACAGCTCTGGCTGTGCTCATCTGATTTATGGCTATATGTTTTCACTGGTTCTTGAATGATCTCTTATAGCTCTGGCTTTCTTAAAGCATATTTGTGTGTGTATGCATGTATGTATGCATCTGTGTCTATGTGTATGCATGTGTTTATGTGAGTGTAGGTAGGTAGATATACGGTACATGTATGTGTATGAATACATGTATAAATAAGTGAAGAATCAACTTTTTTTGTATTTAACTAAAGGATGAAAATAGAAAAAGGATGTAGGACCAGAAATGTTTTTTTTTAACTTCTTCCTACTTTTTGAATTTCTTTTTCACTTACAATAATTTTGGAAGATTGTGCTGAGATGTACATGTTTTTATATATCTGTTATTTAAATTTTATTATATATATATATATGTGTGTGATTACTCATGTATGTACTATGTATATGTGTATGTATGTGTGTTTTTATGTATGTATATATATATTTTTACATAAACTACAAACCTTAATTCCATGCCATCTTAATTGTTACCCCTATACATCCATTTAATCTGTTTTTACAGTTTTTTCTAAAATCTTTTCATGTCGCACAATTTTTGAAACCTCTCACTCAAAGTGCAAAACTACACATAACTTCATAACTGAACACTAACCAATCACTGCTTTAGTATAGGCCTATACAGAGGTCAAAGGTCAGATGACCTGTTTTGAACAATGGATGCCAACAATAGACAGAGAGTAATGGGAGGAGGAGGGAGAGACAGGGGACAACAACGAGGAAGAGGAGGAGGGAAGAAGAGAAAGAAGGAGAGCCATCTCTGATGAGATCAGGGCCACGCTTATTCATCATGTGATCCACCACGGATTGACCAATGAGAGAAGCCCATCTTGAGTAGCTTTACAGTGGCGTCCATACTGCATGCAACTATCTAATATTTCAGCATTACAAATCAATCAGACTTTGTTTTGCACAAAGTGCATACAATCCCAAATATCAATATATCAAAAATATGGGTTTCTTTCAACTAAATTGCCAAAAAATAACACGAAAACAGGCTGAAATTATTCATCAATATACGTTCCTCGGATTTTAACTATTAGCTAAAATAATTCATAATTTCTGGGAGTTTTGAAACAAAAAAATTAGGCATAATGTAATATGAATTAGGGTTATTGAACATATATTCCAAAAAGAAATGTAAAACTAGTGAAATGAAGTTGACTAAGAAGATGTAACACAGAATTGGGTGATAATTTATACTTTGTGCTTTATAAAAACAGGCAAAACAGACCAGGTCAACTTTAACCAACATTATTTATACTTATACTGCTAACATATTCCATACAGGGGGACAAATAACTTAAACAGCTTGCATTTGTGTTGTTTTAACATTTTTGTATTTGTGTTGAACTGTCTGGGCCACCGTAGTATTGACTGGGATGCGTGTAATTACTGAACAAGTGGGACTTGTAAGGTAATAACAGCGTTGAGAGAGACGTTTATTTAAGGCTCTTGGTGTTAGTTATAGTATATATATATATATATATATATATATATATATATATATATATATATATATATATATATATATATATATATATATATATATATATATATATATATACAGTACAGGCCAAAAGTTTGGACACACCTTCTCATTCAATGCTTTTCCTTTTTATTTTCATAACTATTTACATTGTAGATTCTCACTGAAGGCATCAAAACTATGAATGAACACATATGGAATTATGTACTTAACAAAAAAGTGTGAAATAACTGAAAACATGTCTTATATTTTAGATTCTTCAAAGTAGCCACCCTTTGCTTTTTTTATTAATAAGGGAAATAATTCCACTAATGAACCCTGACAAAGCACACCTGTGAAGGTAAAACCATTTCAGGTGACTACCTCATGAAGCTCATTGAGAGAACACCAAGGGTTTGCAGAGTTATCAAAAAAAAGCAAAGGGTGGCTACTTTGAAGAATCTAAAATATAAGACATGTTTTCAGTTATTTCACACTTTTTTGTTAAGTACATAATTCCATATGTGTTCATTCATAGTTTTGATGCCTTCAGTGAGAATCTACAATGTAAATAGTCATGAACATAAAAAGGAAACGCATTGAATGAGAAGGTGTGTCCAAACTTTTGGCCTGTACTGTATATAATATAGTTATAGTTATATTTTCTGTGTCTTGTTGCATTGGAAGTGTCCAACTACCTCTTGGTTAAAAGATCTGATGTCATTCATTTCACTTGAAAAATTGAAGTATTCAACTCGGGGCTCAACTGATAAATTTTATAAAACCTAAAACCCTATTTTAAATCTTTAAGACTCTGTATCTTCACTAGATTCCGACTAAATATATTATGGGTGAGCAATATATATATATATTTTTTTATTCATCTAGGTATGTCATATAATTGATAACATACAATTATTGCTTTTTTTTAAGATAATCGCTTGTAGAGACTGCCGATATTTTTTATTCCTCCTGGGTGGGTGGGGGACGGGGTTTGGTATGGTGGTTACTCTGTTGTTGCTGTGATTCTTGTTCTTTTTTCTCTTTCCTCTTTTAATTAAATGTTGGAAAGGAATGTGTAAAAAGATAAAAGTGAGTGCAGACAATGTTTTTCTTTTATGCATGTCTCTTTAATGATTTAATGTTAAATTTTTGTCTGTATAATAAAAATTGTTATGAGAAAAAAAAAAAAGACATCATGTCCTCATGTCTCCAGCAGAGGTCGCTGTCCGTTGACCAGACAGGAGGTGGTGGTAAGAGGGGGGGGGGGATGTTTATTAGACTGTGGTCTTTGGGGTCTGAACAGAGCCGGGCTCTGTGTCCCTGCTGAGGTGGGATCTGTGTGTCAGGACCAGAACACACCGGCCTCAGTCCTTCTTACCGCTCGCCTCGCGTTTCCCTCCTGCACATGTTTACCCTCGAACGCAGCCCAAACAGTTTGTGAGTGAGGCTCTTTTTTCAAGGCGGCTCGCCCCTCAGCCCTCTTTCCGCCAAATAAACATTGCACCGGAAATTGCAGGGATATCTGGGATTTTTGAGGGGTCCCGGTGGAAAGGAGGAGAACGCTAGAACAAGGGTGCTCTCTGTGACACCTTGGAGGTTGGTTGGGGGGGGTGGGGGAGTCGCAGAGGGAGCAGGGGGGTCCAGAGGGGAGGGCGTGACCTTGCTTTGGGTGGTTAACGGGGTGGCCTGCATCACCATATTCACCGACCAACAGGTACAGGTGACCCAGTTTCCTTTGACTCCATCGGGAGAGCCCATTGACATATATAAAATGGACCAATAGACCCCGTTGCTCTGTGAAGGAGATTAGAAGTCTCTTTTCCGGTGATCTCTTGTTTTACTGAGCAGCCTCCAACTGAGCTTGAAGACGTAGATGTGACGTGAGCAACGTGTCTGAAAGTGTGAAGTCTTCTGGTAGCTGTGCCGAGAGAAATCTCAATCATTCCCAATCTTACAGAGACGGAGAGTGTAGGTATATGTAAGGAGATAACATAAGCACAGGCTAGTTATTGCTAATTAACATGCTAGTTAACATTAGTAATTAAACCTAAACAGCTAATGGAAGTCCAAACTGCCTGTGAGCTTCTCCTGTACTATACGGTAATTCCTCTACTGTGTGACAGTAAGTCTCGTGGTTATGACCCAATCGTTAGCCTATTGTTATAAAAGCGTCTGCTACGGAGCCATAACGTGAGCTACAAGGTAATGGAGCCTTTTATACATTGTCGTGTTTCTTTAGAAATAAACAACGGACAAATAGAGTCTTTTAACGCTTCAGATGGAAAGTTATTCGCTGTCAAGCACAGGTGTATAGTCCAGGTGCCAGAAAGTAAAAATCCTGCCATGTTTTTGGATCTGCCTCTACATCTAGAACAGGTGTTTTCACTAACGAGCTCATCTACCTGGTAGAGGAGCTGGTTTAGTGATGGTTGGGACAGCTGCTGGACAGGATTTCTACTTTCTGGCACCTGGACTATACACCTCTGCAGTCAAGTGACGTAAAAAAAAAATGGCGGTCAGTGTAATGCTAACAAGAGGTGATCGCTTTGTAGCAACAAAATGGCGCCATCGGAGGTTCGCGTTCTGAAGCGAAGCTCACCCCCTTGGGAGAGCCAGAGCCCTGCGTGCTGTGGCCGACCTCAGTCATCACCGAGAGGCTAGAGGTGGAGAGGGAACGGCACTCCGAACTCCGAACTGTTAACGACTTCCTGGGATCGTTGGAACTGCTGCACCTGACCTGCTCTCCTCTTGGGGCTTCTTAGTCCCACTCCTATCCTGGCTGCACAAGCCTGCAGTCTGGAACACAACAGGCATTGAATTGGTCCACAAAAAACAGGTGCCAGTGACCTGATTCAGCAGTCCCATGACATGATCATCGCATGTGTTTTGGATATTTTTATATTCATATGTATATCTTGTAGGGCAGGGGTGTCAAACTCATTTTCCCAGAGGGCCACACTGAAAAAAGAGAATCACCTCAAGGGCCAGACATGTAGAGTTTATTGACTTGCTTTTGTTTCATTGAAAAAGTAAAATATCTTTGACTATATTACAGCATGTCACTTTTTTGACATTGCTGTAGTCATTTTTGTATGTTTTTTTTTCTGACTTCTTTATGGCTTTCTCAGATGTTTGTCACCTTTTTATTTAAATTGTCGCCTTTTTTTTTAATTTTGTTATGCTTTTTGTTACATTTGTTGACATAAAGCCCCACAAAAGGCAGCAAAAATGTTCCTTAGCCATCATAGAATTTAGCAAATCAAGCAAAAACCATTATTTTTTTTTACAACAATGTTTCTGCCTAAATATGTCTGAAAGTCTCAAAGTCGGCAAATCTGCCAAATTCTGCCTTGAGTGTCTATTTAACTGCAGTTAAAAAAAACACTTTCCCATGTTTTTGGCACACAACGAGGCGGGCCAAAATCTATTGTGAACCTTAATGGATAGGCGGGCCGGATCATAATCTGCAAAGGGCCTGATTTGGCCCGCGTGCCTTGAGTTTGACACGTGTGTTGTTAGGGGTGACCTACAAGATATACGCATGAATGACCTCTGAGAATAGTCGACTATTCGACGATCCGATTTAAAGAGCGTGATTGGACTGCCAATCTCACAGTCGAATCTCGCAGTGTCTAAAAAAGTGGTTATGAAACAAAAAACTAACCTTCATTGGGTCTACATGGGGGTGCTGAACATCTGATTTTACACAGAATTTCTTGGTTTTTCCCCAATAAATCACGAAATGTAGCCTATTTTGTTATAAATATAATCCTATTAATAATACCGTTGGTAACAATGAGAAGTATTGGGGGATTCATGTGGACAGATATCTGGTGAGTACACTACTTCATTTCCGGCACTGGCCATTGATGAAGCTGAGATTTTGTAACAGCCCGGGACAAAGTACGCATGAATGGCAGGTTGTGCTCCCCCTCCCACCCTTTGTGTTGGATTCTTGTCCCAGCTCACTCCCCATACATAAACCCCGACGTCTTTATTTAATGAAAACAAGATGTAGATTATGCAAAATAATATGATCCGTTTTTTACTGTCTAAACCTTCTAGGTATCATGTGGGAAGAAATGAGTTTAAGAGGGTTGAGTTCCTGCCTGTTAAGCTTAGAGTTGAACAACTTAAACTTAATCATATGTACAGTATTATTAATGGTGTAGCCCCAAAGAATTTGGGATTTCAGATTTTAATGGTACATACTCAACATGCCCATGAGACTAGGGCCAGTGTCCGTTCATGTAAGGTGCCATGTGTGAATAGCGAAGCCAGAAAATCCTTTTTTTATACAGGAATTAATTTATGGAATAGTCTTCCACTTCATATCAAAATGGCAGTAACGAAAAGGGATTTTAGACATAAAGTTAGGGCCTACTTATGGAATAAAATAGATAATTTGGGGGGAAATAAAATCTAGATTGGGGACAGGGAAATTTATTGTTTGGTAGGTTATGGTGTTTTAGCTGGTTTTTTGATGTGTAGTTTTATTTCTTATTGTTTTAATCGTAGGACTGTATGTGTTTGCATGTGTTGTATGTCCTGTTCTCTTACATCAGGGACCATGTTGGAAAAAAGTGTTTCTCGCTTTTACATGTTATCCCTTGGATCCCCCTTGTTGTCTTTCTATATCCATAAATAAACCAAACCAAAACCAAACCAGCCTTGATTTTTAACCGATTCAAAATGCATCCTTACATCCCGACTGTATTTACAATAAAGCAGTGGAGTCAATTTGGTCGACATAAAGACCTAAAGAAGTCAGGAGAAAGTTCCTCGGCCATCAAAAATGTCGAAAGAAATGACAAAAATTTCGGCAAAAGTGACAAAAATGTGAAACAAGTTATAAACATTTCAGCAAAAGTGACAAAAACATCGGTCAAAATGACAAAAATTTTGGAAATAGTGACAAAAGGTCAAAAAATTACAAAAATTTCAGCAAAATGTCAAAATAATTGCAAAAACTTCGGCATAACTGACAAAACGTCAGAAAAAATTACAAAAACTTTGGAAAAAGTGACAAAAAGGTCGAAAAAAATTACAAAGATTTCACCAAAAGTGACCAAAACGTCGGAAAAAGTGGCAAAAAGTAGGTGGGCCAAAATGTTTTGTGAACCTAAATTGATGTGCGGGCCGGATTTGGCCCACGGGCCTCGAGTTTGACACATGTGCAATAAAGTATGCAGCCACACGTCCTTATGAGAGTGAATTTGGGAGCAGAAAATAAAGCAAATATTGACAGGAAAGAGTTGGGCTGTGTGCGTGTAGACACGTGGATGGATGGAGGACACACCTGACAGCTGTGTGACTTTCTGTTTGTGTCTCCTTTTCCCAGCTCCACTCTTTGACCGATCTATGTTTCAGTGTTTGGGAAGTCAACAGTACAGTTCCTGTTCTTGGGTTAAAAATAACTTTTGGGACTTAAATTCCTTGCCCCCCCTCCTTCCTCCTCTCATCCTTTCTTACTGGCACTTTCCCTTTGCTTGTTTTTCTTTCCCAACTTTTCTGTTTTGGAACAGGCTGTGCACTTTTTTTCTTTCAGACACCTAATATCTACTGCTACACACACACACACACACACACACACACACACACACACATACACATACACATACACATACACACATACACACACACACACACACACACACACACACATAGACATACACATACACATACACACACACACACATACACCCACACACACACACACACACACATAGAAAAAACTGTGGTGAAAGCACAAGCACGATAACAAATAAGTAAAAAACAAGTACAATAAAAGTAAATTAACACTATAATAATAGCATAACAATTTTGGTAAAAGAAGGCTGTATGGTTTAGTGAAGAATGTGCAAAGATGTTGAGAGATGTGCTAAAGTTCAGGATATATAGTTTGTGCAAGGTACAGGTACATAGTCCAGGATGTACGTGAATCTAACATGTAGGGTCTAAAGGGTTGTACTTAGTGTCTTATTTAATCAGAGGTGTGTTTTGGGCGTAACATGCAATCAACCAATCAGAGGTCTTAATTAGCTTTGTAGCAACAAAAAAAGTTACGCATAAAAAAGTTCAGAAAAAGATCAGCGTTTAGATTAAAATCAGAAGATACACACACACATACACACACACACACACACACACACGGACTCTTGGTTGATGAGTTGACTAATGTTTACAGTAACTAATCGATTAGTCAACAAAATCGTATTAGGATTAGTCGACTAGGAATTTCTAGCTCCGCTTGACTGAATCAGATTTGAAAAGAGAGACCTTTTATTTCACTGACCTCCCTTTACTCTCCTGTTGTGGTCTCACACCTCTCTCTCCCCCTCCCTCCCAGTCTGTCTGTCCTTTATTTCCACCGACTTTGTTTTTGATCTGTTTCTCACCTGCCGTTGCTCGCCTTTCTCCCTCTCTCCCTCCGTCACTGTCTCTCTCCCCCCTGCACCTCCAACCATCCCTATGTCCTTTTACCCGCAGTGACATAGACAGTTTTCCAGTGAACTCTTAAAGCAGACTTGTGTCACTTTAACCATTACGAGTTGACGTTCGCTGTCAGCTCCGTGTGTAAAGGTCAGCGCGCAGGGCGAGTTCCCAGCAGCAGCAGCAGCAGCAGCGTCTGATGAATGCCTCCACTTTCAGTGTGTTGGAAAACTCTGCACGTCTGTTTATTATGTCTAGGAGGGAAGCCACCGAGACCAAAAGTGGAAAAAATACATATTCTTTGATGAATCAATGGAACTTCAATATGAATCCAACGACACAGGCTGTTCTCATGAACCATTGGTACATAAAGCTAAAAGTAAAGCACTGTAATTTGTATGTATTTACTGCTGTATGCATTGACTCCAAACACACTTTCAACCTGGGGAGCAGAGTTCGTGTCCTGGGGAAAACGCGTGTTCGTGTCGAGGGAGGGGTCGGAATAGAGCATAGAAATCAACGGGAGCGGGACGGAGAAATGTGTGTTTTGAGTGTGAGAAGATCTCCGTTAGGAATTACGTAATGAAATGGCCTAGCCATGCAGATAATACATGTTACCTAGACCTGCAGGTAATACATGTTACCTAGACCTGCAGGTAATACATGTTACCTAGACCTGCAGGTAATGCATGTTACCTAGACCTGCAGGTAATGTATGTTACCTAGACCTGCAGGTAATACATGTTACCTAGACCTGTAGGTAATACATGTTACCTAGACCTGCAGGTAATGTATGTTACCTAGACTTGCAGGTAATGCATGTTACCTAGACCTACAGGTAATGCATTTTACCTAGACCTGCAGGTAATGTATGTTACCTAGACCTGCAGGTAATACATGTTACCTAGACCTGTAGGTAATACATGTTACCTAGACCTGTAGGTAATACATGTTACCTAGACCTGCAGGTAATGTATGTTACCTAGACCTACAGGTAATGCATGTTACCTAGACCTACAGGTAATGCATGTTACCTAGACCTGCAGGTAATACATGTTACCTAGACTTGCAGGTAATGCATGTTACCTAGACCTGCAGGTAATGCATGTTACCTAGACCTACAGGTAATACATGTTACCTAGACCTGCAGGTAATACATGTTACCTAGACCTACAAGTAATACATGTTACCTAGACCTGCAGGTAATGCATGTTACCTAGACCTGCAGGTAATGTATGTTACCTAGACCTGCAGGTAATGTATGTTACCTAGACCTGCAGGTAATACATGTTACCTAGACCTACAAGTAATACATGTTACCTAGACCTGCAGGTAATGCATGTTACCTAGACCTGCAGGTAATGTATGTTACCTAGACCTGCAGGTAATGTATGTTACCTAGACCTGCAGGTAATGCATGTTACCTAGACCTGCAGGTAATACATGTTACCTAGACCTGCAGGTAATGCATGTTACCTAGACCTGTAGGTAATGTATGTTACCTAGACCTGCAGGTAATACATGTTACCTAGACCTGCAGGTAATACATGTTACCTAGACCTGCAGGTAATACATGTTACCTAGACCTGCAGGTAATGCATGTTACCTAGACTTGCAGGTAATGCATGTTACCTAGACCTGCAGGTAATGCATGTTACCTAGACCTACAGGTAATACATGTTACCTAGACCTGCAGGTAATGCATGTTACCTAGACCTGCAGGTAATGCATGTTACCTAGACCTGCAGGTAATGCATGTTACCTAGACCTGCAGGTAATGCATGTTACCTAGACCTGCAGGTAATGTATGTTACCTAGACCTGCAGGTAATGCATGTTACCTAGACCTGCAGGTAATGCATGTTACCTAGACCTGCAGGTAATGCATGTTACCTAGACCTGCAGGTAATGTATGTTACCTAGACCTGCAGGTAATACATGTTACCTAGACCTGCAGGTAATGTATGTTACCTAGACCTGCAGGTAATGTATGTTACCTAGACCTGCAGGTAATGCATGTTACCTAGACCTGCAGGTAATGCATGTTACCTAGACCTGCAGGTAATGCATGTTACCTAGACCTGCAGGTAATGCATGTTACCTAGACCTGCAGGTAATGTATGTTACCTAGACCTGCAGGTAATGCATGTTACCTAGACCTGCAGGTAATGCATGTTACCTAGACCTGCAGGTAATGTATGTTACCTAGACCTGCAGGTAATGCATGTTACCTAGACCTGCAGGTAATGCATGTTACCTAGACCTACAGGTAATGCATGTTACCTAGACCTGCAGGTAATGCATGTTACCTAGACCTACAGGTAATGCATGTTACCTAGACCTGCAGGTAATGCATGTTACCTAGACCTGCAGGTAATGCATGTTACCTAGACCTACAGGTAATACATTTTACCTAGACCTACAGGTAATGCATGTTACCTAGACCTGCAGGTAATACATGTTACCTAGACCTGCAGGTAATGCATGTTACCTAGACCTGCAGGTAATGTATGTTACCTAGACCTGCAGGTAATGCATGTTACCTAGACCTGCAGGTAATGCATGTTACCTAGACCTGCAGGTAATGCATGTTACCTAGACCTGCAGGTAATGCATGTTACCTAGACCTGCAGGTAATGCATGTTACCTAGACCTGCAGGTAATGCATGTTACCTAGACCTGCAGGTAATGTATGTTACCTAGACCTGCAGGTAATGCATGTTACCTAGACCTGCAGGTAATGCATGTTACCTAGACCTGCAGGTAATGCATGTTACCTAGACCTGCAGGTAATGCATGTTACCTAGACCTACAGGTAATGCATGTTACCTAGACCTGCAGGTAATGCATGTTACCTAGACCTGCAGGTAATGCATGTTACCTAGACCTACAAGTAATACATTTTACCTAGACCTACAGGTAATGCATGTTACCTAGACCTGCAGGTAATACATGTTACCTAGACCTGCAGGTAATGCATGTTACCTAGACCTGCAGGTAATGTATGTTACCTAGACCTGCAGGTAATGCATGTTACCTAGACCTGCAGGTAATGCATGTTACCTAGACCTGCAGGTAATGCATGTTACCTAGACCTGCAGGTAATGCATGTTACCTAGACCTGCAGGTAATGCATGTTACCTAGACCTGCAGGTAATGCATGTTACCTAGACCTGCAGGTAATGCATGTTACCTAGACCTGTAGGTAATGTATGTTACCTAGACCTGCAGGTAATGCATGTTACCTAGACCTGCAGGTAATGCATGTTACCTAGACCTGCAGGTAATACATGTTACCTAGGCCTGTAGGTAATACATGTTACCTAGACCTGTAGGTAATACATGTTACCTAGACCTGCAGGTGGAGTGCGAGCCTGCTCGCGGTGTAAAGCACGTGTCCGCAATAGAGTCCGAACCAAACAGGAGCGGGACGGGATTAGGGAGTCTTTCTCTCGGGATTTTGCAGGACAGGACTTTTTGGGAGGGCAGTCACGTGATCAAGATATGACGGGAGTATTTTCTTGTGCTCTGGATGGGATGGGAGCGACAATTGATTCCCGGGTCACCCTCTGTACTGTATGCACCACGTTGACTGCAGCTCTATAAGAGCGCAAATATCTGCATAAGGAGGAGGTCGGGGTTTCACGCCAGGGAGCAGAGTTCATGTCCCGGAAGAAGTTAAGAGGAAAACTTTTACTAAGGAAACGGGTGTTTCGTGTCCTGGGAGTACTACTCCCTAAGGGGAAACCCAAACCACTATCTTTTTGCTAATCATAAAGGATTTTCCCGAATTTTAGAAAACAACCGCCCTCTGTACTTTTTGAAAAAATAAACATGCTCAACCCTCTGCCTGCTCCCGAGAGGGAACGCCTATTAAACGTGTGCACGAGAGTGCACTGTTTACAAGTTGCTGTCGGCATGGCTCATACAAGCCTACTTTCCAAAAGAAGATTTGACCTTTTTCACAAATTGAGATGTTTACCGTGTGTGCGCGGTGCGTGACTTGTGCCAGGGCTAGCATCGCTAATCATAGCTTACATCAACTTTTACTAGCAGTGATTTTAAATGGATTTCTCCAAATAGCCAAACTTTACCTGTGGAGTAGAAACTTCACGACTGAGGCATCAGTGGGAAGCCCAACCTGTGCTTTTAGCGCACGCCAGCGTGTGAAATATTCTCCCAAAAGCTTCAATGCTTCAATGAATGGCTGAAACCGTAGCTCAAGCTCACCACACATACACACCGATAAACGCCTGAAAGCTAGGGACGTGCATGTACGACGGCCTTACGTAAACATATCACCAGAATGATTGACAACCAGGAGGACCAATAGTCTTGATGATCCACCTGGAAAAAGAAAATCGTTATCGCTGCATGACTGTCACCTTTTTGTCGGCTAAACTCTTCTGTATATTTGCGTTTCTAGGTGCGGCGCCTCTGGTGGCCGTAGTAGTTATGACGGGAGCAAAGCAGTGCGCTAATCACTCCGCCCAAGTAGCAGTGCTTCGCCTTCTGAGAATATAGTTCCCAGTATGTATACACACAGACAGAGTTACAGCACGCACGGAGATGAGAAGGGTATGTATGGACTAATCTAACTCTGCGGGATACGCTGAATAATCTTTAGTCCCAATAAGTCGGCGTGTTCCTTTAACTATCGTCGCCATGACAATCACTTTTTGTCGGCTAAACTCAACTATCAACTGCCCCTGAAAGGACAGACTCACAGTCAGCTTTTGTTGGCTAAATTTAACTGGAAAGAACACTTAACGGTCATGTGACCGGTCGTGATGAGACCTAATTTTGTAGGATATCGTAGGAATTGTTGTGCATATGTTTTCGTGGGATATCATACGAAGTTGTTCATGAGAATAAAACACATTTCTCTCTCTGTATGTGTGTGAGGATGGGTGTAAACAAACACACACACACACACACACACAGTGTTTTTTCCTTCTTCCTGCGTTTTCTCTCTGGGTGACGGGCTTGTTTACCCAGTTCTGTTACATCACCTGCGCACACTGACGGAGAGAAATGGTTTGTGTGGGAAGAGGATGGACGTTTGGTGAATACATCATTTGGCTCTCTGTGTAGGCCTGGGTGTGTGTGTGTGTATGCGTGTGTGTGTGTGTGTGTGTGTGTGTGTGAGCACATTCTGTATACAGTGTACACATTTCAGAAAGAGGGCAATTCAAAGTGCTTTACATAAAACTTTTAAGAGCAGTTAAAAAAACATTTGTTAAAGAGAATATAAAAACAGCTACCGTAGAATAAGACAGGTATAAAATACAAGATTAATAGTTACAGTGCAGTGTGCAGACATGCATCAAAACAAAAACGTCTTCTGCTTCCTTGGCTACTAGTAACTGTGTGTGTGTGTGTGCATGTCTGCATTAAACTTGAATTAATGCAGCCAGGGACAAACTTATTGCTTGTAAGTTATAAGCAAGTTTAATCAAAGCAAATTGCTTATCACCAATCGTTGCTGACCTTTGACCTTTGTACAAAAATCAGATTTGGACCTCTGAATATTAAGTTTAAGAATCCCTGCCCCAGGCCTTTTGAAAATTGCATTGAGATTCATTTTGTATCTCAACCGGTTATAATCTTAACACATTTATATTGATTTTTAACCGATTCTAGATGCATCGTTAGTTAGAAACTAGTGTAGTGTCGATGTTTGGTTGCACCACAGAGACGTGAGGTTCCTCTTCATTACACGGGCGTACAGTAACCACACCAACCAGAATACTGTTGCAGAAAATGACGTTTCACTTCCTGTGGCCAATCAGTGAAAAGCATTACTCTTGTTTATAAAAAAAACTGTACAAGTTGTAGAGGAACAAATTACAGGGTTAGGGTTAGAATTACAGGAGGCTCTAAATGGTGCTTTTTTTTTGCAAAATCATAATCATGACAAATGCTACAATTATTTTTCCGAACGTAACGTCAATCACAACACAATGAGGGAAAGGTTTCAAGATTGCATCGCCATTCATTTTTTATCTCAACTGGTCCACTATACATCTCTACATTTAACAATCACATATAGAGTATCAGTGTGTGTATGTTTGCGTGTGTGTGTGTGTGTGTGTGTGTGTGTGTGTGTGTGTGTGTGTGTGTTGCGCGCGTGTGCATGTGTGTGTATGTGTGTGTGTGTGTGTATGTTTACGTGTGTGTGTGCGAGTGTGTTGTGTGCATGTTCATGTGTGTGTATATGTGTGCGTGTGTGTGTGAGTGTGTTGTGTGCGTGTATGCATGTGTGTGTATGTGTGCGTGTGTGTGTGTGTTTGTATGTGTGTGTGTATTTGTGCGTGTGTGAAGGTGTGTGTGTGTGTGTGTGTTTGTATGTGTGTGTGTATTTGTGCGTGTGTGAAGGTGTGTGTGTGTGTGCATATGTGTGCGTGTGTGTCTGTGTTCTTGTTTAACTATATTCGTGGGGTCCAAAAACTGGGAGTCCAGTATACTTGTGGGGTCCCGACAGCTTTGTGGGGCCAAAATGCTGGACCCCCCCAAGTTTAAAGGGCTGTTTGAGGGTTAAGACTTGGTTTTAGGATTAGGGATAGAATTAGGTTATGGTTAAGGTTAGGGTAAGGGTTAAGGTTAGGTATTTAGTTGTGATGGTTAAGGTTAGGGTAAGGGTTAAGGTTAGACATTTAGTTGTGATGGTTAAGGTTAGGGTAAGGGTTAAGGTTAGACATTTAGTTGTGATGGTTAAGGTGAGGGTGAGGGTTAAGGTTAGACATTTAGTTGTGATGGTTAAGGTGAGGGTAAGGGTTAAGGTTAGACATTTAGTTGTGATGGTTAAGGTTAGGGTAAGGGTTAAGGTTAGACATTTAGTTGTGATGGTTAAGGTTAGGGTAAGGGTTAAGGTTAGACATTTAGTTGTGATGGTTAAGGTTAGGGTAAGGGTTAAGGTTAGGCATTTAGTTGTGATGGTTAAGGTTAGGGTAAGGGTTAAGGTTAGACATTTAGTTGTGATGGTTAAGGTTAGGGTAAGGGTTAAGGTTAGGCATTTAGTTGTGATGGTTAAGGTGAGGGTAAGGGTTAAGGTTAGGCATTTAGTTGTGATGGTTAAGGTGAGGGTAAGGGTTAAGGTTAGACATTTAGTTGTGATGGTTAAGGTTAGAGTAAGGGTTAAGGTTAGGCATTTAGTTGTGATGGTTATTTTGAGGGTAAGGGTTAAGGTTAGGCATTTAGTTGTGATGGTTAAGGTTAGAGTAAGGGTTAAGGTTAGGCATTTAGTTGTGATGGTTATTTTGAGGGTAAGGGTTAAGGTTAGGCATTTAGTTGTGATGGTTAAGGTTAGGGTAAGGGTTAAGGTTAGACATTTAGTTGTGATGGTTAAGGTTAGGGTAAGGGGCTAGGGAATGCATTATGTCATTGACGGGTCCCCACAAAGACAGTGCCACAAACTTGTGTGTGTGTGTGTGTGTGTGTGTGTGTGTGTGTGTGTGTGTGTGTGTGTGTGTTGTCTGATGTCTGGTTTCCTGTGTGCGTGTGTGCGGGGATGACAGGAAGATTATCCTCACCTCCGCTCTGCAACCTTTAATGAAAACCTTAAAGCAAATTAACTAAATTCTGTTTACAAGTGTGTGTGTGTGTGTGTGTGTGTGTGTGTGTGTGTGTGTGTGTGTAGAGAGAGAGAGATCGAGGCTGCCTGGGAACCTCTGAGTAGGTAAAAGGGATGTGGGTGGCTAAAGACAGGATATGGAGGGAGGGAAAGAGAGCGATGAATTGCAACGGGAGATTATAATAATCATTTCCAACTATCACTATCACTCAGTCACGTCGTTACACGCAGCTCTTAAAAAAAGCCCTCAACTCTCCTCGTGTTTTTATCTGTCCAGCTCTTGTCTAAAAGTATTTTTATTAAGTGTGGCGAAAGGAAATTCCTCGCTGTTTTCCAATGGCTGCCCTGCCCCGAATATTAATGCAGCGCAGACTAGCAGCTGAGTATATTTATTTTATTTTTCACAAAGCAGCAGCCGGACAGAGGTATGCGTGTGAAAAGAAACTTTAAAGCATAGAAAATATTATTTTCGCTCGCTCAAACAGAAATAAATAAACACACCAACCAGAAGCCTCGGGTCCTCTTTGGAATGTAGTAATTCGGAGTTTTTATGAATGAGTGCATTCATGCTTGGCCACGCCCCCCTCTCCCTCAAACCTCCGGCTCTCTTTCCGTGTTTTGGAGCTGCCAAGCCCCGCCCCCTCCTCCCTCCCCGTTGGCTGCTCCCCCTGCCTCCTGATTGGTCGAAGGAGTCCTGCGGTGGGCGTGGCTGCCATAAAAAGGCATGGGCTGATATAAAAAGCAAGCCTCGCCAACTTTGATCGATGGAGTTTCTGCAAGTGATGGACGAGATCAAAGGTGCATCGTGCATTTGGGATTTAACCTTTTCGGACAAAAGCTCTTGTTTCTGAGCCTGTGGAGGATTTATTTTTCTGTGACACACTGTGTTATTGTTTTCTACTTTTGTTTCCTCTCTCATCTTCTGCGGGAATCAGCTGACTGACAGCATGGGGATACTGCTTTTAGTTGCTGTCTTTCAGGCGCTGACAGTCGGCGTGGTAAGTTCATTTTCATGTAAACACAGAGGGGTAAAAGGAGACTTCTGTGTGTGCACTCTACTCTAAGTGCTGTCTGTTTTCATAGCTTTCCCTCCATTTTGCTGTTGCATTTCAAAATAAAGGCAAAAAGAAATATTTCCTACTTGTTTAGCTGCAAACAAGTGATTCATAATGCACGTAAGCACACTTAATTTCTCCTTCCATGACTCCATGTCTGACCGTAATCTTTGGACAATCTGTGGTGTAATATTTGTTTGTTTCCAAACTGGGGTTCGGGGGACCAACAGAGGTCGTTAAGGGGAGTTCCAGGGGGTCCTTAATAAGCAATATGAGCATCAGGATAGTTAAAGCTTATAAGAATGCCTTAAAAGTGCCTTTGAACTGTTATACTACTTTATATATGTTGTTGGTGATCGTGGAGCCACTGTGAACTGTTATGTGTACAGTTGGGTAGTTATATCTGTAATGATGCATCATGTTTTATAAAATCATCATATGCTCCGGATGTGAAATTGTCATCTGTAAAGTAACTAGTGACGTTAAAACTGTCAAATTCAATCAAGTGGAGTGAAAAAGTACAATATTTCCCACTAATATGTAATGAAGTAGTATTTACGTGAGAACATGCACTTAGTTACATCCACCACTGCCTGTTTCTACCTCCGTATCCACAGTTTAGACACTCATTTAAATCTAAATGAGCTGATGGAACTTGGTCTTTTAGGGTTGTTGTTGTTGTTGTTGTTGTTGTTTGGAGTTTCTTGACCTGAAAAAACCTGAAAACCTGTCCCCCTTTTACAAAGTATACAGCGTGTACACAAGCTTCTATCTCTCTGTGGGTCCAAAATTACATTACTGTAATATTATCCAACAGATAAAAATAAACTTAAGTAAAGCTGATATGGACTCACTGCACTCTGTAAGTGACTTTTGGTTAGGGCGTGTTTGGAGTACCAAGTTCTTACCCAATGATAACGCTAAAAATGGAAAGCGATTTGTCACCGCGTTGTGTAACGCTGTATCCTTCAAACCCACACGAGACCCACAAGAGTGAGTTTAACCAGTGACAGCGGCGCACCGGGACCTGGCCTGGGTTTAGACAGTGGCACACCAGGACCTGGCCTGGGTTTAGACAGCGGCACACCAGGACCTGGCCTGGGTTTAGACAGCGGCAGAGTCGGGAAGGAATCCCTTAATGTGACTGTGGACAGTCCGTGAGAGTAGCTTATGTAGCAGCTGTGAGGGGAAGAGCGAGAGGAAAAAGAAATGGCAAAGATGATGTAAAGTGAACTAAAAAATACTGCCGCTTCCAGACCACCGTCTGGGAGCCCGAAACAGGGAAGATGCAACATGTCAGCCTACCTAACGGAGGATAAGACCGACTGGCAGGCGCCGTCGTTTCCAAAGGTCTCCGTTTGTGGCCGTCCAGACTACAACACGACCCCGGAGACTTCAAACCAAAACTGGGATCAGAAGTGTAAACAAATTTCTGCGGTTTAGGGGCTCTGAAACACCGGAGCGGTGTGAAAGCGAGGTGAAACGTTGCTAAAAGATGTTCTCTTTCAAACCAAAATGTAGGAGTGTAAATGTAGTCTCGGACTGGCAGCTCGCTGTGGTCTCAATACCTGCTGGGAGTTTAAAGAAAAGGCAAAAAGGCCTTTTTTACTTTCTGCCAGATTCTAACTAGAATAACATTAAAAAAAATCATGTTTTTAATGTTATTCTAGTTAGAATGTGCCAGATGTAATAAAGACATTTTACCTCCTGTTCTAAAGATGTCTGCCTTGGATGTTTTTCTTGATGTTGACTTTGTTAATACGCCCCTACCAACGATGACAGACCACCGTCTTATTTGCACAAAGACTAGTTCCAAGAAGCTCCCCCCAATTCTTCGTTTTTTCACCTGCTTGGATTTGTTGGAGAGTTTGGTGTGTGTGTGTGTATGGCAATAGAGAGAGGGAGGGAGAGACAAAAGATGTAAGAGGGTGGAGGTTGGTGGGGGATTTTGGGTCAGAGAGCATTCCTTTCATCCCCGCATGCCCGGCGAATGCCAAGCGGAAGGCGACAGAGGGTTACAGATATCCCTGTGGGGCTCGGGGGACAGTGCTGGGCATTCAGCGAAAATGTTTAAGCCTCACACACTTTGAGGAATTTCTGTGATCTGTGTAACATGAGTCAAACTATTGTCCCGCTGGGTTCCAGTGTGGCTCCTCCCTTCTGAAGTGTGTTTGCCGGTATCCAGGTTAACTGAAGTCAAGGGGGTGAGCTTCGCTTCAGAACGCGAACCTCCGATGGCGCCATTTTGTTGCTACAAAGCGATCACCTCTTGTTAGCATTACACCGACCGCCATTTCTTTTTTACGTCACTTTGACAGCGAATAACTTTACATCTGAAGCGTTTAAAGACTCTATTTGTCCGTTGTTTATTTCTAAAGAAACACGACAATGTATAAAAGGCTCCATTACCTTGTAGCTCACGTTAGGTCTCCGTATCAGACGCTTATATAAAAATAGGCTAACGATTGGGTCATAACCACGAGACTACCGTATAGTACAGGAGAAGCTCACAGGCAGTTTGGACTTCCATTAGCTGTTTAATTACTAATGTTAACTAGCATGTTAGTGATCAATAATTAGCCTGTGCCTATGTTATCTCCTTACATATACAGTACAGGCCAAAAGTTTGGACACACCTTCTCATTCAAATGCGTTTCCTTTTTATTTTCATGACTATTTACATTGTAGATTCTCACTGAAGGCATCAAAACTATGAATGAACACATATGGAATTATGTACTTAACAAAAAAAGTGTGAAATAACTGAAAACATGTCTTATATTTTAGATTCCTCAAAGTAGCCACCCTTTGCTTTTTTTGATAACTCAGCAAACCCTTGGTGTTCTCTCAATGAGCTTCATGAGGTAGTCACCTGAAATGGTTTTACCTTCACAGGTGTGCTTTGTCAGGGTTCATTAGTGGAATTATTTCACTTATTAATAAAAAAGCAAAGGGTGGCTACTTTGAAGAATCTAAAATATAAGACATGTTTTCAGTTATTTCACACTTTTTTTGTTAAGTACATAATTCCATATGTGTTCATTCATAGTTTTGATGCCTTCAGTGAGAATCTACAATGTAAATAGTCATGAAAATAAAAAGGAAACGCATTCAATGAGAAGGTGTGTCCAAACTTTTGGCCTGTACTGTACCTCCACTCTCCATCTCTGTAAGATTGGGAATGATTGAGATTTCTCTCGGCACAGCTACCAGAAGACTTCACACTTTCAGACACGTTGCTCACGTCACATCTACGTTGTCTCTGTCAGTTGGAGGCTGCGCAGTAAGGGAAGAGATCACCGGAAAAGTGCTTCTAATATCCTTCACTGGTCTCCGTCCAGAGACACGGGGTCTATTGGTCCATTATATATGTCAGTGACTGAAGTGCACACTGTGCCCCCCTCTCTCTGTAGGTGACTGCTGGCTGTCCAGTGGTGTGCGAGTGTCCCGCGAGGTCTCCGTCTTGTCCCCCCGGGGTCAGCTCGGTGCCGGACGGCTGCGGCTGCTGCAAGGTGTGCGCCGCTCAGCTCAACCAGGACTGCCACGAAGGACGGCCCTGCGACCATCACAAGGGCCTGGAGTGCAACTATGGCAACGATGTGGGCCGTTCCCATGGCATCTGCAGGGGTACGTACTAGGGCTGGGGAAGAAATCGATTTGATTTAAAAATCGAGTTGGTAGGTCAAATCGATTTTTTTAGATTTTTTTTTCAGTCCAAATACAGTATAAATAATTTGGATGTTTAACAATCTTTGTTGCACACTGCACAGTGACTTTTCACTTAGAGCACATGTGTCAAACTCGAGGCCCGTGGGCCAAATCCGGCCCGTCACAGATTCTGATCTGGCCCGCACATCAATTTTGGTTCACAAAACATTTTGGCCCACCTACTTTTTGCCACTTTTTCCGACGTTTTTGTCACTTTTGCTGAAATCTTTGTAATTTCTTTTCGACCTTTTTGTCACTTTTTCCAAAGTTTTTGTAATTTTTTTCTGACGTTTTGTCAGTTTTGCCGAAGTTTTTGCAATTATTTTGACATTTTGCTGAATTTTTTTTAAATTTTTTTGACCTTTTTGTCACTATTTCCAAAATTTTTGTCATTTTGTCTGATGTTTTTGTCATTTCTTTCGACATTTTTGATGGCCGAGGAACTTTCTCCTGACTTCTTTAGGTCTTTATGTCGACCAAACTGTAAGTGAGAAGACCATATGACACAAAGCCTATCGATAAACTAAACATGTCTGGCCCTTGGTGTGATTCTAATTTTCCAGTATGGCCCTCTGGGAAGTTGAGTTTGACTCCACTGACTCAGAGAAAGGGTTTGCCTTTGCAATTTTGTTTATGTTGAAGCACTTTAATTAAATACAATAAATATATATTTTTAAAATATATTTACAGTTCGCAGTTATTTTGTTTTAAATGGAAGGGGGTAAAAATCGAATCGTAAATCGAGTATTTATAAAAAAATCACAGATTTTTTTAGGGGAAAAATCGCCCAGCTCTAGTACGTACCCAGGGGTTGATGCACAGACCCTGTACGTCAGGGGTTAGGGTTGGGCATCGTTTGGATTTTAACGATTCTGATTCTGATTCTTCCTTTTGATTCCGGTTCTTATTGATTCTCGATTCCAATTCTTTGAGCGGTTGGAGTTGAAACGGGTCACATGCCTACTTTTCACAAATAAGAGGAAAGTTTTATTTTGATTCAACGGTGGTTTGCAGTTTTACAGCTTTTTCAACGTAAAATAAAGCCAGAGTAGAGCGCTGCTTACTGTGCTCCATGGCTGCAAGACAACAAGCGCCTGGTCGCTACGGAAACCCAAACTTGCGCATGTTAAATTGGGACGATTCCAAAACGGTTCCAATACAGAAACGATTCCGATGGAATCGTAATTTTTTAAACGATTCCGATTAGGCAGGGGTGTCAAACTCAACTTCCCAGAGGGCCACACTAGAAAATAAGAATCACATCAAGGGCCAGACATGTTTAGTTTATTGATAGGCTTTTATTTAATTGAAAAAGTAAAATATATTTGTCTGTATTATTGCATGTGTCATATAGTCTTCTCACTCACAGTTTGGTTGACATAAAGTCCTGAAGAAGTCAGGAGAAAGTTCCTCGGCCATCAGAGAAAAACAATGTCAGAAAAAGTGGAAAAACGTCGGAAAAAGTGACAAAAATGTTGTAAAAAGTGGCAAAAACGTCGGAAAAAGTGACAAACATGTTGGAAAAAGTGGCAATTACGTCAGGAAAAAGTGACAAAAACGTCAGAAAAAGTGACAAAAATGTTGTAAAAAGTGGCAAAAACTTGGGAAAAAGTGACAAACACGTCGGAAAAAGTGACAAAAACGTCGGAAAAAGTGACAAAAATGTTGTAAAAAGTGGCAAAAACGTCGGAAAAAGTGACAAACATGTTGGAAAAAGTGACAAACATGTTGGAAAAAGTGGCAATTACGTCAGGAAAAAGTGACAAAAACGTCAGAAAAAGTGACAAATGTTGTAAAAAGTGGCAAAAACTTCGGAAAAAGTGACAAACACGTCGGAAAAAGTGACAAAAATGTTGGAAAAAGTGGTAAAAATTTTGGAAAATGTAAAATTGGGAAGTGCATGAACTTGCGCATGTTAAATTGGGAAGTGATGATCGGATCTGAAACCAAATCCTCCAAACGATTCCAATACAGAAATGATTCCGATGGAATCGTAATTTTTGAAATGATTCTGATTTAGGAATCTGTTCTCGATGCCCAGCCCTAGTCAGGGGTGTCATACTCTATTTCGCTAAGGGCCACACTGGAGAAAGAGAATCGCATCAAGGGCCAGACATGGAGAGTTTATTGACATGCTTTTATTTCATTGAAAAAGTCAAATATCTTTGACTCAATTATTGCATGTCTCATATGGTCTTCTCACTCACAGTTTGGTCCACATAAAGCCCTGAATAAGTGAGGAAAAACGTTCCAAAGCCGTCCTAGAATTGAGCAAATCATGCAAAACCATGATTATATTTTCTCAGTATGCTACCACCCAGCTGACCCACAACAAGCTCTTTCTCCGCCTGAATATTAAACTCTCTGCTTCTTCTGGGGGGATTTCTGAGTCTAAAAGTCCAAATTCTGCTTTGAGTGTCAGGTTTCACATTTTTGGTTTTGCGCACAACTAGGTGGGCCAAAATATATTGTGAACTTAGATGGATATACGGGCCGGATCAGACTTTGCGAGGGGCCGGATTTGGCCCCGCGGGCCTTGAGTTTGACACATGTGGTGTACGTGAAGCCAAAACATCTGGATCGCCCTCTGGCTGGCTGGCTGGCTGCACTATAGCTCATAAACCCCACCTCCCTCCACGTTAGCGGATAGGACATGGACCAAACGAAAACAAAAAAAATCAAAGTACACGTCAAATAATTTCTTCCCAAAGATGGTTTCTGTCATTTTAGGTAGTTCTGATCATAGGCGCCGATACCTAAGTGCTCCGGAGCTCGAGCACCCACGGAAAATACTGAGCACCCACGTGTGCCAGACTGCCAGTAGGCTACATTCATTTAAAATTAAACATTGCAGTTGGTGCTGAGTGGAGCGTCTGTCAGAGTGGGATTGGTTATGTCGGTGGCATTGATTCTTAATTTCCCACGAAGCTGAACTCGGTTACGTGTCAGTTAAACTTCTCCAATCCCGTCTGTATCTGTGAGAAGTGGCGCTGTCCTGAGTTTAAAGCCTACTTTACGGTTTTATTATTGAGTCAATAGGCGTGTGTGTTTGTGTCGGCCGCTGTCCATTTCCTAAGGTTCTGAAATGTAAAAAATGTTTGACAACTTTTTGGGGTTTTTTTAAAGGGTGTGGGCCTGTGAGCACCCACGGAGGAAACCATAAATCGGCGCCTATGGTTCTGATAACGCTGATGTTTGCTCAAGTGTTCATTGTTCTGGTCAGTTTGGTTTTTATTGGTTATTTGATGCTATTAAAAAACGGGGTAAAACGTCATGATTGACAGCTGGCATTGACTCATGATTTGTCAGACGGGTGTATTGGCGGGACCTCCATACCCCGATCACTAATGTGCAAAAACAGGCCTCCAGGAAGTGGCCAAACGGTGGAATTACAACTTCCATTACTCTCACGTGATGCCCTTTGGCCCAAAAAGACTTACATGGCAAAAGAGACGGTTCGTAATCATTGGATACATTTTATCGAGCGTCAAAACCACCGCAAAATGACTTTTCACTTTTAAGAATTCAATCCATTTGGTCCAATAACATTTGGAAAGTCTAGGCCGCACAGTGGCGATCACCCAGGTTATTTTATACGCCGAAATTTAACTTTTTTGGCTTCATGAGCCACTGAGCAACTCTCAAACAGACCTACGCCTCGAACGCTGTATCCAGGTTTATTAAACATCCATGGTGCAGACTCTGGCAGCGAGTCTATTCCGAGATAATTTGGCTTCACTTTTGTACAGCGGGAGGAAGTGGTGACGCGTAGGGTTTGGTATCGTTTGGTTTTTTTACGATTCCGTTTCCTTAACCGATTCTTGATAAACTGAAAAATGACATCGAAGATGTAATATGTTTACTAGCGATCACGTGCAGTGAACGGTTAATATGCTTTTACGTCCGTTTCGGAGTGACAGAGGGAAAATATTTTAGTCGACGCATTAAAGGTGCTTTAAGTGATGTCACGTGTTTTTTAAGCTACAACATTTTTTTGTCACATACAGCAAACATCTCCTCACTAACTGCTAGCTGCCTGTCCCCTGAACACACTGTAAAAAACATCTCCTCACTATCTGCTAGCTGCCTGTCCCCTGAACACACTGTAAAAAAACATCTCCTCACTATCTGCTAGCTGCCTGTCCCCTGAACACACTGTAAAAAACATCTCCTCACTATCTGCTAGCTGCCTGTCCCCTGAACACACTGTAAAAAACATCTCCTCACTATCTGCTAGCTGCCTGTCCCCTGAACACACTGTAAAAAATGTGCTCTCTGTAGACAGCCCAGGCTCCACAAACGCCAACAAAAACTAACTGTGCCAACCTGCACCACCAAACATAAACAGTGTTCCAGCCAATAACCGATAAGAAGGATTTGTTGGTGGGGGTTCGGGGGTTTAGTGTAAGGAAGGGAGGGGCAGGGGACGGGATGATGAGGAGAGAGGGGCGAGCTAGCCTCGTATTATTTGAAAATACTTCGAACGTCAATAAGAAGTGACGTCACCCAACATCGCTTGGAGCACCTTCTTAAGTGACACCGAAATGTGCGTTCTAATCCGGTCCGATTCCTACCGGTTGCATTGTGTAACCAGGTTTCGGTACCCAACCCTAGTGACGCATTGTCCATCTCTATATACAGACTATGATTGGGAGGCTGAAATACCCCTCCTCCACCAAGCTCCGAACCAGTAAAAGTGGTTCTTAAGTAGCACCAAATCATTGCTGGGCCAGTACAGTACAGTACAGGCCAAAAGTTTGGACACACCTTCTCATTCAATGTGTTTCTTTATTTTCACGACTATTTACATTGTAGATTCTCACTGAAGGCATCAAAACTATAATTATACTATTTGCTTTTTTTGATAACTCTGCAAACCCTTGGTGTTCTCTCAATGAGCTTCATGAGGTAGTCACCTGAAATGGTTTTACCTTCACAGGTGTGCTTTGTCAGGGTTCATTAGTGGAATTTTATCCATTATTAATTAAAAAAGCAAAGGGTGGCTACATTTGAAGAATCTAAAATATAAGACATGTTTTCAGTTATTTCACACTTTTTTGTTAAGTACATAATTCCATATGTGTTCATTCATAGTTTTGATGCCTTCAGTGAGAATCTACAATGTAAATAGTCATGAAAATAAAAAGGAAAACGCATTGAATGAGAAGGTGTGTCCAAACTTTTGGCCTGTTCTGTAAGACCTGGCTCTGTGCCGGCTCTTTAGCGTCTGTGGGAAAGCAAACCGGACCTTTTGGAGGCTCCTCAGTCGAACCAACCATGAACCGGCACTGGCTCTAGCTCTGAACCAGCACCTGGTTCTTGTTTGGTGGAAAAGGGGTGAGAGAGAGCGAGAGAGAGAGAGGGAGAGGGAGGGAGGGTCAGACGCAGGGAGGAGTTGGGTTCAGATTGGGCTTTGAGTTTGGAGGTTGATGAGGGAATGTGTAACTTCAGGGTGGGGAATCTGGCTTTCCGCGCCAAGCGGCTGGAGTCCTTTGATAGGGTCTCGGGGTGTTGAAGCCCGTGCCACGTTTCAAAAACCAGAGCACCTTCATGAGCTGGGCCTGAATCCTGGCCAAGTCCGGCTCCGTGTGTACACAAACAGCCCCATGAAACACATGCATGCACAGTGGTATTTTTATGTGCGTGTTTATTTGGGGGTGTTTCTATATAAAGAGGGGTGTTGCATGGGGAGTCCCACTCAGGGACGGACATTGTAAACAAGTCAAAATGCCTTTCTGATCTAAGAATAGAGCTGTCTTCATAAATCTGGAGATGGTGTGTCTCTCCCTCTCTCCTTTGATCTCCACGCATCTGTGTCTTCACTCAAGTTTTCATCAGAGTTATAAAGAGTTGTAAAGTAAACTGAATCTAAATAAAAGCTTTTTTTTGGTCACTTCTCGACATTTTTGTCACTTTTTCCGATGTCCTTGTCGATTATTTTGTGCTTTTTTTTTACGCTTTATTTATTTATTTTTTCAAATGCTATAAAATTGACTAAAACACTCAAATTCAATTAAGTAGTAAACTGATCATATATTTAACTTGTGAAGAGCGTTGTATGGAACCATCCATGTAATTTTGTTTTGACAATTTGGTTGACAGAAACCCACATTTCGGATATAGAAACCTTTTGAAAATGGGTCAAATTTGACCCGAAGACAACACAATTAACAATTCAACATCACAGCTGTTCTCCGTGCATGTATTCTGGATGTATATGTAGCTACAAACTTCTGAGATATTATACCTGGCCCTGACAGAAACCAACCAAAACTAAATATACAGTACAGGCCAAAAGTTTGGACACACCTTCTCACTCATGTGTTTCCTTTTTATTTTCATGACTATTTACATTGTAGATTCTCACTGAAGGCATCAAAACTATGAATGAACACATATGGAATTATGTACTTAACAAAAAAGTGTGAAATAACTGAAAACATGTCTTATATTTTAGATTCTTCAAAGTAGCCACCCTTTGCTTTTTTTTGATAACTCTGCAAACCCTTGGTGTTCTCTCAATGAGCTTCATGAGGTAGTCACCTGAAATGGTTTTACCTTCACAGGTGTGCTTTGTCAGGGTTCATTAGTGGAATTATTTCACTTATTAATAAAAAAGCAAAGGGTGGCTACTTTGAAGAATCTAAAATATAAGACATGTTTTCAGTTATTTCACACTTTTTTGTTAAGTACATAATTCCATATGTGTTCATTCATAGTTTTGATGCCTTCAGTGAGAATCTACAATGTAAATAGTCATGAAAATAAAGAAACACATTAAATGAGAAGGTGTGTCCAAACTTTTGGCCTGTACTGTATACTAACTCAAACTAAACTAAAGCTAGCAAACACACTCTGAAAACTAACTCAAACCAGTCCTAGTTTTTTTTTGTGATTGTTGTGGGGCAAAAATCCTTGATTACGCGGCACGTTTTCTTAAAAAATGCGATGGAATATACTCTATGATATTTATGCAATTTTATGGGATCAAATTGCGGGAATTTGCATAAACTGCAGTTTGAGATTTTTTTTTTTTTCCAACATCCTGCTTTTTGATGATGTTCGCGTCACGTAATTACTTCACTTCATAACGTTCCTATGGCAACAGGGGAAATGTTTGCTCTTGTGTGAAGTAAACGCAACATTTTTCAACTTTCTGCTAAGATATATTACGGGACTTTTTTGCAGCGAAAATGCGGGGGTTATGAAATCATGCAAGACCTGCATATTTTGTGCGGAAATCGGCAATTTATGCGGCGAAAGTGCGGCATATTTGAAAAAAATACAGCCCGCCCCCCCCTCCCCCACATAAATATGCAGACTTTGTCTGATTATGTGTTGAATTATGCGATCACATAATCACATTTTTCTGGAGGGACTGTCAAACTAAACTAAAACTAGCAAACACACTCTGAAAACTAACTAAAAAAAAAACTGAAATGAAATTGAAAAGTTAAAACCAAATAAGAACTAGGCATGTCCCGATCAGCTTTTTTGGCCCCCGATCCCGATCTGAGTTTTTTAAAAAATATTGAATATTTGCCGATACAGAGTCCCAATCCGATACTTGTATTTGCCTAGATAATAGAGCTGCACACCGGGGTTATTTCTTTACAAAAATAACTAAGTAAACAAAGTAAGCTTAATACATTGAACTCAGTGCAGCTAGCATTATTGTAAAACACATAAAATGAACTTCTGCTTAGAATGGTGTAGAATTTAGACATTAATGATCGGAGTAAGGAGATCGGGGGCTTTCTTTGGGAATACAGAATCATCTTAGACATTTATAGGCAGGGTTATTATAGTGAACTACCTCCACAGCGCTGCGGTAGAGGATCTGGCTAGTCCACACTAGAGAGCGGATCGGGCCACATTTTCCTGTCCGAGCCCGACAGTTAAAATCTCATTTTTTTTTCATCCTAACGACACGTGTGTGTGTGTGTATGTGTGTCTGTGTGTGAAAGTTTTTATGAAGCAGCTGTAGGAAGGCATTCAGAAATGTCAACAGATGAGGTCATCACACACACGGGGCAACAAGCGCACGTTAACACAGGCGCACACCTACATAATCCGCTGTTTTAAATTTAAAATGTCCAACGCCTTATCGTGCTGATGTGACCGAGCCCGACCCGAACCCCAACATCATTTCTAAATATCTGTCCCGGCCTGGGCACTTTTCGGGCATCCATCCTCTAAGGCCCATATCTGCTTGGATCCGATACTTCTTGATCTGATCGGGACATCACTAATAAAAACTAATTGAAAATTCAAAACTGTAATTAATAACCCTACTTCAGAGTTCTCCAGACTATTTGATATCTGAACCTGACCTTCTGTCTTCTTGCTTTCCCCTCAGCGAAGGCAGAGGGCCGCTCGTGCGAATACAACGGGCGGATTTACCAAAACGGCGAGAACTTCCACGCTGGCTGCAAGCACCAGTGCACCTGCATCGACGGAGCGGTAGGCTGCGTGCCCCTTTGCCCCAGCCACGTGCCGCTGGCGTCCCCTTCCTGTCCGGCTCCACAGCTGGTCAAAGTGCCGGGCCAGTGCTGCCTCACCATCGACTGCCACAAGGGAACCACCCTCGTGCCTCCCGTGCACCGCAGACCCCAACCTCCAGCTTACCCGCCTTACCCGTTCATTCCCTACCCGGCATACCCCTTCCCGAAGCCTTATCCGAAACCTTACCGGAAGCTGTACCCCTACAAACCCAAAAAGGAGAAGGACACCCTGGGGAACGAGCTGGTGGAGGTGGAGGTGGAGGTGGGGCTGGGGGGCGGGCGCAAGTGGGACAAGCCACGTGGAAACAAGCACCTGGCGGGTAAGAGAGGCCGCCGCCATGTCGCCTCAGAGCGCCGTCTGTTTCCTCCACGCAGTAAAAGCATCATGTTTACGTTTTAGCCATTTTAGCTCCAGCTGACGCACAAACGGCCTCACTGTGAGCCTTTCCCTCTGCATCTACGCATGTGTGTGTGTGTGTGAGCATTTATGTGAGGCTTGTTTTCCACTGGCTCCTTGCACACCAGAGGTGCTCTCACACACACACACACACATATGCACACACATACGCACACACATACCTCTGTCACCCAGCTTTCCCCTCTCTGTAATCACCCACTCTATGCGTCAGTGTTGCCTGTTCCCTGAATGAAGCTAGTGTGCTTTGCATCTCTGGTCCTCTCCTTTCCTCTCTCTCTCTCCCTCTCTCTCCCACCGGCCCTGTTTCACCCCTCCAGCTTTAACTTTTGCACGATCTCGCTCCTCTTTTCTCTGACTCTCCATATGTCACATCGCCCCCCCCCCCCATTGTCCTCTCACTCGTCCTCTTGTTTCACCTCTCCTAGCCTGGAAACAGGTGGGCGATCAGTGTGCGGTTCAGACGACTTCGTGGTCCCAGTGTTCCCGGAGCTGTGGGATGGGTGTCTCCTCTCGTGTTACCAACGACAATGCCCGCTGTAAGCTGATCAAGGAGACGCGTCTGTGCAACATTCGGCCCTGCAGCTCCATGTCTATGCCTGTCAAGGTGAGGAATGTGTGCTAAGATTCTCAGGCTACATCCATTCTACTACATTTTGGTTAATAAAATGAGCTGCTGCGTTCGCCGATAGTTTTTTTTCCCGGCATTATTTCCAGACAGGCGTCCACAGGCAGCTCTGTGTTGCTGGAGATGCTGCACCCATCCATATGATGCACACTGCACACATAATTTGGGTGATATGAATGTAAGATGATCGCAGAAGTGACACTGATCTGTGTTTTTGTTTATTATTTTTTAAAGAAATGGCAGAGCAGATTCTGAAAACAAATCCAATGTGGCAGGGTTTTACATTTTTATGATGTAAATTGAGGGAGCAAAAGCAGTATCGGCTCCAAGTATCGGCTCAAGAAAAATCGGCAGCCCGTATCGGTCATCGGCTAAGGCTGATGGGAAAAAAAACGGTATCGGCACTAGGGATCGGTCGATCCCTACTGTCTTCCCCAACTCCCCACTTTCCACTCTGCAACTGCCCTATCCATTAAAGGCCAAAAAATGATCTTACAAAAACAAAACGAATATCTTTTTGCTACATATACATCTACTCTACTCTGGCGTTTCCAAGCCCCTAAAACGGAGACATTTGGAAACACTGCTGCCCCTGTTTTGATGTGAAAACTCTGGGGTTGCTTTGTAGTCTGTGACTCTACTCTGTGACATCACTGCATGCGAGCTTGCGCCAATGTGACGTCAAAACAGAGTAGACCAGAGGTCATGCACCTCTCTATTTGTTTCAGCGGTGTGCGACTGTAGTATCTGGACTTCTAACGGACCTTTTATAAACTTTGTCTTAAGTCTTTGGGTAACAAAGAAACCCAGATGAACTTTAGCCTACATTCGTTGGACACTTCTCTGAAGACATCTGGGTTGCATTATCAATGAACTCTTAGACAGAGCCAGTTGGCTTGAAGCCATTGGTCAGTTATCGATCCCACCCCAATCTATGGAATATAGAGAATCTGGGTAGCTGTCGCTCTCCGAGCTCTGCAGGGCTTGTCAATTGATGCTGATTTCTTGGATGTGAATAAACCTTTATAATCAAGAAACAGAGTCGGTGGATTCCTTTCCACACAGCGTTACAGCATCGCTACCGATTACACCACACGACAAAGTGGAAACCGGAAGCGTGGACGAGTTTGAGACCAACGTGATGCCAGGTGACTGCAGGTCTCTCTGGTAAACTTACTGGGTTAAGATGAGTTCTTTCATGGTGAATGAAAGGCTGGATCCCACCAAGTAGCTCATCCAATCAAATTTGGAGCATTGATGGCAACGCTGCTGCCAGTTCTGCCGTTGTTTGAAGAACTTCTTAGTCGACTATAACACTCATTCAACTGTATCGACTAATCTATTAGTTGATTTAATCGACAGATCTGTAAATCTGAGTTTCTCCACAAAGAGTCATGTTAAAAGCACCACTTTAATTCTTGTGTTTACCAGAGATGTGCTCGTACGGTTCTTGGAAATAAGTCATTCAGCATGAAAACAGCATCAAACATGACTAATGGACTAAAGAGATCTAAGTTGACAAAGACCAAAACCACCGATTAGTCGACTAATCCACTAAGAGGGAGCAGAACTAATAAATAGTCATGGCAA